>JAUMHH010225986.1:0-11923 GCA_032359455.1 Chlamys rubida
TTGTAGGGTCGGTATAACTACATTTGTATAACTAATGTTTTGTAGGGTCGGTATATCTACATTTGTACATGTAATGTTTTGTAGGGTCGGTATAACTACATCTGTACATGTAATGTTTTGTAGGGTCCATATATCTACATGTGTTCATCTAATTCTTTGTCTTGTATTAGTTTAAATGTTACATTTAAGGAGAAACTAACACGAACAGACTTTATTGGTTTAACATGCATATATCATTTTATGGTACTGAAACCACTGTTTTAGCTATCTATCGAATACCATCTCGGATTTTATTGTTTGTACAGCGTGTGTAGTATCCTAGGAAATGATGTAGACAGTGTAACACAATGCTTATATAATATTGACCTAGTATCACATCATCTGACAACAGAATGTTCGAAGACGTCATTGCATAGCAGGTGCTCAAAAGCTACATACAATGAGTTGATATTGTTGACGTGTTCTCCTCTCAATACTATGTGAAAACAAGGGTACAGATTAGCTACACAATTTTAGGGGGTACACAATAATAGTACTTTTATTATTAATCAACGTGATAAGTGGGTGGAGATGTTGTATAATGGGTTGAAAAGGCGAGAATTATATCCGTAGAAGCCGCCTACTGTAGAATCAATCAGCAACCGTTCTACGAGTTTATGTTTCTGTGTCCATGTCACGGCTTTGTAAATAACCCAGTGCTGCTAATTCTATATAATGTTACCTAACATCAAGGTCATATGTAAAGATTTGATGAGTTTACATTTTGAACTTTACAGAAAACGACAATGGCGTCCGCTTCTTTGCTGAACAACAGTAATTGTTGTTTGAAGACGTGTAAAAACAAAGGTCTGAAGCCAAGTGACAACAAGGTCCATGTTCGTGCGCCTTACCAGAACAAGGAGGGCGGTTTGGAGGCCAGAGAAGGTATGTGTGGTTATCTATATAGAGCTTTACACCACCTTTCATGAAACTGCCCATCTCTATTTACAAACTGCATGACATTGTCACTATATGCGGATTGATAAGTATATTTCCATAATTATGGAGTTGTGAAGTGCAGTGTGAATAGACATATACATATCTGAAGTGCGTCATAAGTATGTCTGTAAGATAATGCATTCCAAGATGGAATCGCAATGATAACAAACCATTTGTGAAGTAATGGTACTTGTTAACAAGAAATTTCTTTCGTATTTTGTCACGATGTTGTGCATCGAACATGTTTAATCAATAAACAGAACAGTTCCAGGCCATACCGAGCAGTAATAGCAAATTTACATTTATGACGTAAGAGTAAATATGACATCACATTATTTTTTTTGAAGCTTTATACAGCTCAAGAGCAATTCAAATGTAAATATATAATCAATAACAAAATATCTAGGCAAATATTATTCGATTGTTGTTGTAATCATAGTTAAGACGTCATAGTAATTATTCTGAAAATCACTGACCCTTCTTGGAATATGGATGATCATTTATTGAGAAAAGTATACATTATTCATCATTTGTACTTTTGATAAGCAACACTATTTTATGTGAGATTCAAATATTTCAAAATTGGCAAATCTATGCATTAAACCTCTTTTCATGTGACAATCATATTCAATCTAAATGCCAACTGGAACTTTGCAAAAATAAGACATTTTCTTAACCGTTTACCTTTACTTTGATTTAGATGAAATGCTTGCCGTTTGGGACGGCAATGGAGAGGCGAAATTTCACATGAAATGTTGGAAAATAATACGGGAAGCAGCAGCCAGAAAAACAGACAACACCAACACGGCGAACGGCAACCACGTGACAAACAACAACAACCACGTGACAGTTGGTAACCAGGTAACCAGTAACATACACGTTACAGAACTGGAGAAACTCCTGGTGGCCGAGGCTTCAATGACTGTGGAGTTCTATAACAGTGACGTCATGTTGAAGAGGGAGGCCAAGAGGATAGCTTCCATGCTGAAGAAATGCAAATATTCCGTAGTGTTTACCGGTATGTACAGTACAAATATAAGTATAATACACGATGCATATGTTACAAGAATAGTCATCATTAAATGTAACTGACATTTTTTTATTTTTTTTTTTTCCGAAAATATTGTGATTTGACTTTCTGAAAATTATTTTTGAAAATAGGAATAGGAAAGTATGAAGATTTCCTCCATCACAACCTTAAATATGATAATGTTTTGATAAAAATCATCCACTGATGATTATATCGTCAACATGACTTCTTCATCAACAATTATTTGGCGAATTTGGTCGACAAATATCTGTAAAGTATATCGATATTCCAATGGGTATGATAACGAAACATTATTTCTTTTGAAGCTAAATTTTATAAAGCAAATTGTGTTTTTGAATTGATGGATCGGTTGATTAAGGTCATATTTTGTTTTAATATTAACTTTAAATATTTCTACCGGGAACATATTAAGATAAATATTACGCTTATATAATGATAACTTCACCCTCGATATCCAGGGGTAACGCTCACTTTCGCTCTCTTCATCCCTGGAATATGTCATAGCAAAATTGAAGGCACGAAGATAGCTGTTTGATTGGTCTCGGGTAAACAAAACTGACCAATCGCTAGGCTGATACCTGTCCTTTGAAGATTACACAGGAGAGACGCCCGATTTCAAAGCCTGTCAATTTTTACCGTTACGTGACCACGAGATTCTTTTGATGTACATCAAAGGATCGAACTAGTCTTCTTGTCTCATCAACAAGGTGGCGCACACCGAGCCTTCAATTTTGCTATGACATAGTCCAGGTGTGCAGAGTGCGAAAGTGAGCGTAACCCCTGAATGAGGATGTGGTAACTAAAGATATTGAAGATATAATAATTTCGTTTTCCAGGAGCTGGTATATCGACACCAACAGGTGTAGGAGATTACAGAGGAATCAATGGCAAGTGGACAAACCAGGCCAAAAACAATGGTAGGACACTAACGAACCTGTGTAAATGATCACGTGTATGTGTATAAAAACATCATTGTTGTTTTCTTACTCAAGGAACGTTTAACGTGCAATATAAATGTATTTCAAGCATAAAAAGGCGTCAAATGATGAATGGTGCTGGTAAACATGTAACATAGGAAGCTAAAATTGTAGGTTCAATATTTAAAGAAAAATGTATCGTGAAAAAAAGCACGTCATCCTTGCACTCTAACTTTGATATTATGTCTTGACCTCTAATACGATCACTGCAGTATGCAACACCCCGTAGATTGCTTCATTGAGTTTAGAACTACAGCAATTGCAATGTAGCATATAGCGCATGCTACATTTAGTGAAGATGTATACTCAGTATTCAATATCATTTCTTACTCTCAAGGTTGCCAAGCAAGTGCAGCTACTGCTAAAAGACGTGGCCCTCGCCTTGAAGACATTCGGCCAACTTACACGCACGAGGCACTGACCAAGCTACTAGACAGGGGTCAGGTAAAGCACGTGATCAGTCAGAACACAGACGGTCTACATCGCCTCTCCGGCATTCCTAAAGAGAGGTTGTCAGAACTCCATGGCAACTGCTTCATCGAAAGGTGTGAAGTATGTGACACAAGGTTTGAACTACGTCATGGATATCATAAAGGCGCGACTGACGCCTCTGTCCCGTCGTCTGTCTGTGAGATGTGTAAATGCAATCACCGAACTGGTCGGCGGTGTGCGGAAAAGGTAAGGTGCTTGTCGCATTTATGTACAAAATTAATCATTACCAATGTTCGTTATAGTTTCGTAAAGATAAATTTTATATATAAGTACTATATCATAATTACACTCAAGCCAACCCTTGACTGGTAACCAGTCAGTATTTAATGAAGATACTTCTTCGTTTATATAGTTTCAAAGTACTAAAAGTCTATCTTCAAATCCTTAAGACATGCGCCCATTGAGAAAACATGGAGCAAATATTTTGTAATAATTATGATACGCTATGATTTCCGATAAAGGAGTTTGACCTTCCCACCCTCGTCGTTTCAGAACTGCAGTGGGTATATGCGGAGTACAGTTATCAACTTCGGGGACATGTTAGAGGAGGAGGTTCTCAGTGGCGCGGTTACAGAGGCGGAAAAGGCTACATTTGTACTGGTCCTGGGTTCAAGTCTCTATGTGTCACCGGCTAACAGCCTTATACAGAAGGGCAAGGAACCACTGCGGCTAGCTATCTGTAATAGGTTAGTAACTCTAAGGTTATAAATCACAGAAAGATGAGTAACAGGATGGCAGTATATAAAATTCACAAAAATTACATCATAGTTAGTAAACAAGGAAATAATGGATATAAAGAGTACAGCTTACAGTGTTAATTTAACTATTTTCCTATCTATATAGATATGTACTTACAAAGTATGCTAGGTAGGAAACCCAGACCAAGTAGTGTATTGATCGAAAGTGTGCATTTATTCGTAAAATCCCGCTACCAAGAATATTCTCTGGAAGAGCTAAGAAACCTTGGCATGTACACACTTCAAACAAGGGAAGCTAAAATTCATCACTGAGGAATGGGGAGTAAAATGATGAAACCTTAATCATAGAGTTCCATAGCGATATTATCATGATTAACTTTGTTGCATATGAGTCTAAGCAGTGTCATACTATATTAGATCAATGACCAAACAGGTCATATCCTAACGTTTGTCTTTTCCTTAGTTCAGATTCGTTTCTAAAAGTTATCCAATCATAAGGAATATATGAAGCGATTACGTTCCCGTGATATTGTTCAAATCTGCTTTTCGTGTTATTTTTTGTACACAAAACTCGGCTATAAAATAATCGAACCGAAAGCTGAATTCCACGTGACGTTATCTAAAAGCGGTATTAAATCGCTGTCAAACAATTATCATATACGTACTCTTCAGGTAAACTTTGATAAGTTCTTATACAATCTAAATATTTACTTACATTCCTGTAAATTTAACTATTAGACAGGTGACGAACTTCGATGTGAAATGTTTCGAGTTAGACAGCTCTGGAAACCAGCTAGGGTCACGTGTGTTCAGCGACTGTGACGCCCTCATGCGGGAGGTGATGAAATGTCTAATGGAACCGGATGAACAGCAACTCTGGGAGGATGAACGTGCAGACAGAATGAAAAACTACGACTCGCAAAGGATACAAGGCGGTCGTCAAAGGAATGCTTAATGTCCAAAACCATATGACTTGGAGAAAAAGAAAAACAAGAGGCCAGACCATTGCTGAGGAATTCTGTTTTTTCAAGCGGCGCAGTTCGTACGGTATAATTTCCGTGGCGCTCTCTGTCCTAGTAATGGGGAGGTTTTAATTAAACAGAAAGGTTAGCAAATATGTTGTTAACACCTGTTTGTTTCCTATACAATAAGATGGGTTTTGATAATATTGTGATAATATACAGCATTGAAGCTTGTTCTCACAAATGTTATCCGTGGTAGTTGCTGTGGATTGGTCAAAAAGCGATTGCAAAATATGAACAAAATCATTCCAAGAATGAGTAAGATTATACAAACCTTCGTGTACATAATCCAAGTGTGTGTTAATGCACCAAAGAACTTTTGTCTGCATGCTTGGCTTGGTACGCAAAAACAAACTATCCGTTACTTTTCATTTGAGCGAAGATCGTAATGATGATTTAAACGGAAGTAAACTAATCAAAATGTGTAACTGTTTTTAACTGTGGATATTCTGTATAATGTTTAATCCACTGTCTGTATTGAGTAAAATACGTCCATGACAAAGTGTGTTTTCTGCCTCGATGAAATATATAAATATTGGTCTTGTGATAAACTTCCTTCGCGCCTAAAATGGAATGCGCGTAAATGTTGGATGATACACGTACATTGATACAGCCGTTCTTATCATCATAAGCATCGTCGTCGTCGTCGTCAGCAGCAGTAGCATCTTTCAAGACAGGGATTTACTCATTTTGGGGTTTGCTGACCCAGCGAATGGCATTAACACGTCAAAACCACCAATTTGTTTTCAAATCTAAAAATAAACACTTAAAGCAAAATCTCCATGGCTTCTTATTCAGTTAGTTAAGGTGTGTGCTAGAGGACCTGAGAATTGAGAGTTTTTCTACCTTCTTGATGTTGGTAGGCAAGATATTCAACTACGCGATGGTCCTCGGTAGAAAGTTCTTGTTGGTAGAGATCTCTTTTTTTCTTGGATCTGCCAGAGTTTGTATTAGCCTCTCTGGTCATAGAGTCTGATCGCCACAGACGTTGGCCTTAATCCACTTCCACTCGTTCAGAGGATTATATATTCTAGATCATGACCTATGCACTGTTCAATGTGTATCCTAGCCCAACTTCTGTAGTATTGCGGACATTCTCCCTGAATCTCTTGACACATTGCCACTGCTTACAAACCTTTCCGCACGTCTCTGGACTCCGTCGATCCTATCATCGGCATAGGTCCCGCGCTTAGGGCTAATAGAGTTGGTCACACGTATGAGAACCTTGAATGTCCATGTGGTCTTGGTGTGTTTTGAAGACGGGTGAAGAACCCGGCTGATCTCGACGCTTTGACAATCAATGTATTGCTACGGTGACTCTACGTTAGCAGACTACTGAAGTTGACCCCTAGATATTGGCCAGTTTCACAACCTCCAACAGGTGTCCATGGAGACAACCGATGTGCTTGACAGATTTATTATTCTTGGTGATATACACGACACATTTCTACGGATTCAATTTCATCTGCCAAGAGTCCACCCGTTGCTTAACCGCTTCAGTTCTTCTTGGAGTGGTTTACGCATTTAACGCTTATATTTGTCGTGTTCATTGACCTACTCTCGGCACTAAGCTTAGTCTATAAACATACGTTTGTGCTGCATTGCATCACTTGTTGCAGACAGTTTTCAAACGATTGAAACGATGTCTCGCTCCCTTTATGTAAAACGTTGAGTTGTCAATACCAATAACAGTATACAGCAACCCTATGAGAGTGGACTTTTCATCCTTACGTGTAGGAGGAACAGAAATCCTTATTTAGAAGAGAAGAAATTCATACATTTAAATATGCTTTGATTCTAACGGTTTTTTAATTAGAATCATGAATGCTGAGGGTGTATTTTGGAAAAAATGGTCAACCATTCAAACGGTGCAGCTATATAAGTAATTAGTATATTAATGACGGTGATTATCCGAATCTGCCCGTAAGATGGACCTTACATCCAAGTAATATTTGTATTTTCTATCTATGTTATTTGATGTAAGAAATTGTTTGACAACAAAGTATTTTGATTTTAATCTGAAATTATATCTAATTTTGCCTGTATTTGGCAACAAAATCCTAACCTTATGTTTAGATATTAGTATTAGTTGGGAAGGTAACTAGTGCTTCAAGTTGAAAGATAGTATTGCCATCGTCACTATTATAAAATAGTTGTATAAGATATAGACTGTATCTACAGAAATGCCTATAAATCACATATCGTGATGCTTTTTACAGAACTATCGCGGTTCAAAAATATGAATCTATGAAAATAAAAACAAAACGGAGACAAACGTTAACCATGACAAGGGGAGTAACTCTAATTCAGAAATGCTCATTTGTTGTTGCAAAAAAAGAAGCTCCGAGGTGGATCCCTGGTGATGGATGCAGCAATTCCTTTTACCTTAAATAGTATTTTATGTTGAACAACTGATAGTGATTGCCATCCGAGATATCTACTTTTTATAAATTCATAATAAGCTGTAAAACTAGGCAAAAAATGGTAAACTTGATCTTTATTAAAATGTTTATTAGACAACTGGATTTTTTTTACCGTTCAATGAATATATTGTTTATAACCATTGTTTAATTTTGAAATTATTACTGATTAAAATAACCTAATAAGTCAGACAATTGTTGTTTTTGTTTGTCACAGTAATTAAAATTGTTTGTCAATAACCAGTTTTTAAATAGTATCTATTGGACAAATGATGATGATCCCAATCCAAAATGTTTTTATAGATGTTGACTTAACTCTCCTGTTGTTGAAGCTTGGTGCTAACAGTTTTAAAATCACCCATTAACAAAATACATTTAATGACACAATCCTGTTAATATCATGATTCCCAAAACACTTTAATTAAGACAGTTTTATGAAGAATAATCAAGATTGTTTGACCGACACATTCTTGTTAATATCATGATTCCCAAAATAATTATTAAGACTTTTATGAAGACTGATTGTGATGGACTTACAAATAAACGAATACTTGATGATGTGCATATTTTTATTGGAAAATCCCGTTGTTTTAATTTTTATATGACTTAAAGCCACGATGTACATGTTAAAACAAAAATATACTGATTCTATATTACATCCAGGAGATTCTAGTTGAGCATGACTACTGACTATTACATGTACCTATTTTGACATTGTAAATAATTACACTCTATATGTATCAAATTAATTTATTATTTTTAATTGTAACAGTTGTTGGTAGCAGTGACCTGTGCAATATATGCATATGGACTTTTGGTCTAAATCTGCCAATATCTGTCTATGATAGTGTATATATATGCTGAAATAAATGTATTTGTACATGTACCTGTATGTGTGTGTAAGTGTGTATGAGGTGTGTGAGTGTTTCCTTCCTGAGTTACTTCCCCTTAGCCTTGTGTTAATATGAATTATTTTGTGTTAATTTTTTCATTTCCAACATGTCTAAAATATTTTGTCTCATTGTTTATTCCACTTTGGCCATTTGACGGAGAGAACTTATATAGGCTTTGCATGTTGTTCTATCCAATTGACTATGACATCTTGTCAATAAAATTTGATGAAATGAAACGGGTTTTTTCAGTCATATCAGGATTTCCTTGTTGCTTAAACGGAACAATAGGTTTGCAGATTTTAAATTAACATTTTCGGGTATAAATCATGGCGGACTTGAAAATGTTTATACAGGCCCTGTAAGGCTTTGTCAAGACTCCCCTTAAATCAGCCTCAGATTACTATTTTCAATCTTATTTCATAAACGAACAACTCATGTCCAATCTGTTCAACAGTAATTAGTGGCAATAGTTTTATAATTAGTGTTCAAAAGTGTCTGAAAAACAGTCTTCATGATAACGTGTCACAATGCATCATAAATATTAAAGTACATATATCAATAAAAACTAAAGCTGTCGTGACAATTTTCACTTGATTTATATACTTGTTTAACAAATAATTTTAATTTTATTCAGTGCTATACCAATGTCCTATTTCTGTGTAAGAAGGAATGTAAGATGGCCGGTTTTCTCTGATTATTGTCAGCCTTCAATAATGACGATTATTGACAAAGATTTGGAGGGTAGTGCTGCAATTTGTGAGTTATTGTATAGAGTATTTTAGTTTCCATTGTGTATGGGAAGATTTTATTATTTCATCATTTATTACATCACAATATAAAGTCTAGATATATCTCCTAGATTGCGAAATAAAGAACGTTATGAATAACCTGAAAATTTAATTTGATTTATGCAGATGTAGATATCGAACTTTATATGAAATTTGATTTTACAAATACAGCAAAACCTCGATATTATGCCCTTCGTCTTATTTGCCACCGCAATAACTGCAACAGATTTCAATATCCTTTTCTCTTGTTTTCTTAAGAAGTCCTTAATAATTTTCCCTCAATTTATCGTCAACCCCTTTACAACACCAAAATGTCTCTGCATAAATGGTGGCAGTATAACAAGGTTGAATTTACTAAGCAACATATTCATAATTTAATTATATGAAACAGTGTTTAAAGTGTACAAGAATATCGTTTTGCGGAACCCGTATTAACTATTTATATGAAATGCTAAATAAAGTGTACAAAAACATCATATAATGAAACCTTTACTATTTAATTATATGAAATATCGTCTGAAGTGTACAGGTAGTTTCATATTAAGAACCGTGTATCCATTGTTTATGTCAATAAGGATTTCATTAGAAGCTTGTAGCTGGTAAAAAATACCCTCCTGCTATAAATAATTCACCAGCTACTTTCATGAACAAAAAAGATGATTGCAAATAAAGTATTTTGAAATGAGCCGTAATTACGAGCCTTTTTTGTGCTAGACACACGCAGCTTGAAATCCTACTGAAACCACTGACAGCCCTGTATCACACAGTGTAGGAAGTGTAAAAGAAGGGTCATATTAAAAAACAACATTTAGTTATTGTCTAACGGAAGCCAGAGTCCGGGGCATATCATCACATACTTTCTTCTGATTTGACGAGCTTTCTGTAGTTTCAGACTTACAGAGGAATTGTTAAAAAGAAGGCAGCATTTGGTAAAATGTCTTTGAGTGATTGAAGTACATCATTTGGTAGCATCTCATCCTTTCCTGATGAAATGACTGCTTCCAGTGGTTAGGTATGTGTTCCTTCCGCTCCTGTCTCAGACACTGGCATGGGTTCAACCTGGAATAAATTAGAAAACAAAAATCGTTCTTGTCTCTGTTCTTGAGCAAGTCTGATATGTTTATAATCAACCCCATGTTTGATGGACATCATTATGTACTTGGTAATGTAATGACAGACTGTCGAAATTATTACTGTAGTACGAACAAGTAAAAGGAACTAAGGCAGATACAGCCTCATGATGAACGTATAAGACATATCAAATATGATCATCGGAAATTTATTGTAAGCTCAAAGACAATAATTTAATTGTATACATCTCTGTGAAATGTTTTATTCCACTGACATGTAGTGCTTGTTGATGATTTGGTAGTAAGGCCCAATGTAACTGCAGTCTGAACCTTGAGCAGGACACCGGCAACATGGCAACACGGCAACACGGCAACATGGCAACATGGCAACATACCTCACCCAATCTAAAATACAAACAGAAAGTATTAAACGTTTTGAAACTGCTGCATATTCATATTTGAAAGTAACTTTTAGTACTACACAATACATGTATATATTTTGCTTTTACTGATTATAAACACTAAAATATACCAGATATGTTTACAACCACATTTGACACAGGACATCCTTTATTTTCTCAGAGCATCTTTAATATCCGGTAAATTCTTTTTCTTTATAACTAAACTAAGAGAACAAAAATGCCTATACATTTCATAAAACATTTTTTTTAAAGATCCTACCATGCCATGCATGTGCATCTCTTTGTGAGTGAATGACAAAAGTTGCATTCCTCTGTACATGTATGGTACTACACAGGTTGTACATCCCCAGCCTACAGATACCTAGAATTTAAAAGAATTTGAACATAACATTCGATTCTATTTTTGTGATGGTAATTCGAATTTACTCATGTATGATACAAATTTTCATTAAAGACAAAAAAAAATAGTTAGTTTAAATATATTTACATTTGCATGGCATTGTCACTATATACGCTATTTGAAATATGTTTCGTCGATGGGACTTTAAATACCAAGCACCACGAGTCATAATTCTTAGCGTATTAATACAGCACTGACCGGAACTACAATATATCCAATGTAAACAAACAAGACGGCTGCTGAAATATAGCTGGGTTTTGTGAGACATAACAATGTAATTGTGTCAAAGAAAAGAAAATATTAAAAAATATTTATTACAAAAAAAATAAAACCAAGGTCTGTAATATCGCACAAAATGCACATCGGTTGAAATAACCAATGCCAGCAATGGAAACCATTTTAACAATTATGCAATTTATCATAAATATCGTCTGTGACACTGCACTGATCCACAGGGGTTCGTTGGAAATTTCTGAAATACACATATGTTATAAACCTATTGATATGAGTTACAGCACACGTAAACATTCACAAAGCATATATGTATTTCAGACATTTGTAACGAACCCCTCTATCAGCCACGGTTTCCTCAGTTTCTGACGGCAGGTCAAATAACGAGGCTGTTGTAGAATCTACCGACTGTAGTCAGGTTCCCATACAATTAACAAATAAATTCACGTCTGGATTCTTCAAAAATTCGAACTTTCCTCTC
>JAUMHH010225997.1:0-11922 GCA_032359455.1 Chlamys rubida
AAGTATAAGTATTACCCCGGACTGTTTCTGATACTTGTAAGTATAAGTATTACCCCGGACTGTTTCTGATACTTGTAAGTATAAGTATTACCCCGGACTGTTTCTGATACTTGTAAGTATAAGTATTACCCCGGACTGTTTCTGATACTTGTATCTTACCTATCACTATGTCTTCTACAATGTACAGATTATCCAATAAGATAAAGGGAGGCACATTGTATGATACGCATTACTCACAAACAAACCATTTCTCTGATTGTAGATGTAACATTCCTGAACTTTCCATTAATAAGATCATGGAATCAGTCGTCCGGACTTTCATCACTGTAATTGTTTTGAAAACCAAAATCCGGCATAGTATTCTCCCGTATACGTAGTATCAAACCCTGTATGTCATTCTTATCACCAGGACGAACTTTGCCAGCTCGCTCTTTGTCATTGAAGTATTTAGTGGTGTCAACTTCCTCATCGTCTTCGACTGCATCTACGTTTTGCTTCTTCTTCCTTTTCCTCTTTGGTTTTTCACTGACTTTTGACATCTTTTTAGATTTTTGTTTTTCCTTTTGCTTTCCTGTAACATTTCCTAGCTTGTTGTCTTTGTTGCTTTTCTTTGACTTGCTTGTACTCTCTTTTCCTACCCATGCTGCCTCTGCGGATCCTTGCACTAAAGCAAGGTTTTCCTGAGGTGGAACAGTCAGTGTATGTGTGTTATCCTTAAACGATTCTGGTCTCCGAGGCGCTGCACTGATATCTGATGACAATACAGGTACTCTGAATTCAGGGGCTGAATGTCTTTGTCCTCCCATAAGATTAGGAAGTGAAAGCCCCTTTGGCTTACGATTGACTCGTTTCAGTTTTGTTGGTTTTGTTTTGTTGACAGTGACTGGTAATTTAGTGGGAGGTGCCTCATCCTTTGTTTCATTTACAACAGTTTCTTCATTAGACGAAGTAATATTAAATGCTTCTAATTTGACGTTTTCCTCTGTTTTATGTTCTTCCGCATCTTGTCCTAGATTAGTTAACATTTTTGATGAATCTTTCTTACACGACATAGTTTTGCCGTCCTTGTTTTCAAACTCATCTGCAAACATTGACGCGTTTGTTATGCTTGGTAAAAATGAAAACTTTTTCATTTTTGTCTTTGATCCCGACTTTCGTTCGTGGTTCGTGAGTGTCTGTGCCCTATCGGTGTAGGTAAGAAGTACTTGTTTGTCTTTCGTTTCTTCATTATCTGTTTGAGGTGCCCGTACTAACTTGGGAAGTATGTCATTCACAATCTTGTTAGAAAATGATAGCTGTGAAACAAGTTTCTCATCAGAGGATACAGTTGTTACTAGTTCAGTCATATTTTCATCACGCTTCTCCGTTGGTTGATGTTCCTTCTTTTTCAATGAGTTTCCATTCTCCATTCTCCGTTTTCGGTTATGAGATTTTTTTTCCTTCATTTGTTTTATTCTCTCTTTTTTATCAAATTTATCTATATAGCTTTGTTTACCAATTGATGGCAATATATTTCTCTCAATAGAATAATGTGACCTCTCTCTTTCTAGGTTCGTTTCCTTATCTATCAATCTTTCTCGATACATTGGAAATTCCGTTTCTTCAACTGTGGTCATCTCATCTTTTTGTGTCAACATCACGTGACGAGCGGTAACGACATCGTCTCTTTTCATATCGTCTGCCATATTATGCGGTCGTATCGGATCGGGTTTTATTCGAGGAGATTTTAATTTTGAATCGCTTCCGTCCGTAGTCATTACATCGTTAAGCATATCAACATAAACATTCCTTTTTTGGTTTATTTCATCAAGAATAGGATCTTTCTTTTCGTTGTCTGACTGAACACACACAGGGGATGTTTTGCCAGACACACTTTTTGTATCATTGTTGTCGTCAGGTTTATTTGTAATCTCCATAATAGAAGATTTTTCAGTTGGTTTAATTATTAAATCTTCGTATTTTGTGGTTTTATCGTGGATGGCCGTCAAATCGATTTTGGCACTTTCAACCGTACGTTCAATAGTTGTTCTATGAACATCATCTGTCTTGCTTTCTAAAGAAGTGTCTTCAATGTGACCAGGTGGAACTGTTTCAATATCAGCATTCGGTTCGGCCGAGTTAGAATTACTATAAACACCACTATCTGCCACACTTTCGTTTCTTGTAAGATCAGAAATTGTATTGTTCTCGTTAAGGCTATCGTCCTTCGTTTCAAACGCTGTTTCCATGACACCTTGTTCGCATTCCTCTTTGATAGATGTCTTGAACACTATTGATTCTTCTTGTTCAGTGGTATTGTGGACAACTTTTCTGTCTTCTTGCTCATCAGTAATCATCTCATTTTTACAAACATTGTTAACGATTGTATTCTCGTATTCAACTACCCTCGATTCTTCATGCTTATTGTCTTGGAAATCAGGTGACACGTTTTTTATTTCTTTGAGCTCCTTTTTGCTTAGGTCATCTTTAATCATCTCAGTTCCATTGTTTGTAGCGTCATGTTGAGAAATATCGGGAGGTTTCGTTTGTTCCGTGTTCTCAACATTTTCTTCTGCAAATCCTATAACAGATTCTTGAGACACTACCTCGTATTGCACTTCAGTCGTTTTTTCCTGCGCATTCATTTTGGATGATGTTGACAAATTATCATTTTCTTTTAAATCCTCTTCCTTTTGATCATCTTGAATAAGCTCAGTAGGTTTGCTAGTAATTATCGGCTGGAAAATATCGGGAGGATTTCTTTGTTCATTTTCCGTGTCCTTCATATTTTCTTCTGCAATTCCTGTTGAAGTTTCTCGGGACACTTGCGTAAATTTTGAGGATTCAGTTGACAGTTTTTCCTTTTTCTCTCGTTCTGTTTCTTTTCTTGTATCATTATCTGGGGGTAAAAACAAAGCAGGCCATGGAAGCCTCTTCTTTGGAAGAGTCGGCTTCGTAGTAGGTTTTGATTTCGACTCGGTCTTTGTTTTCTTAGTTAAATGCTTCTTCTGTAGATTAGACACAGTAAAACGTATGGAGGATTGACGATCACTGCGCTTGAGTTGTTGCAAATTACCGCCTTTCTTCCCTTTTAAGGATATGCTTGCATCGGCTGTTTGGTGATTCTGTTTTTTCACAGCAATGACATTCAACTTTGTGTCCTGTAAAAATCCAAAATCATCCTGAGCAGTTTCAACGGGTTCAGTTGTAGATTCCGGTGTTTCATAGCAGGTTATGTCCGGGTGTAGATCGCCGGGCTCTGATAATAAAAGTGAAGAGCCGATTCAAGGACGGGTTCAAATGAAGGTCATCTGATTTAATGTAAGTTTTTCCGTATAAAGAAAAATAATACAGAAAACAAGAAAGCATATTTCATTAATTAAGATTTTATGAAAGTAAGAAGTAACACTTTATCTCATAACACGGTGGTATTGTAAACGAGACACTAGACTTAAAGATAATTTGCGATCAACCTTTCAGTCTTAGATATCAAATAGTTTTTCATAGTCGAAGCAATGTCAAAAATATATAATGCTGTATTATAATTTCTGCAAGTCTGCTCAACAATTTTACATTAAAATGACCTGATTAACATTACCCTGATAAATTACAGAAATACCTTAAATATAAATATACCAAAAAAAGAGGTTAAGCTGA
Organism: Chlamys rubida; assembly: GCA_032359455.1. Taxonomy (NCBI): domain Eukaryota; kingdom Metazoa; phylum Mollusca; class Bivalvia; order Pectinida; family Pectinidae; genus Chlamys; species Chlamys rubida. Next base: position 3,637 of record JAUMHH010225997.1, read on the forward strand.
AGAACAAACCCGGATAAGGAAGTGCTTGTAAGAGAGAACGACAATTTATGTACGGTTTCGCTGCTGAGGTGGAACGACATAGGGCATTAAACGTTTGGGAGGCTACGTGGAGGAGCGGATGTCGGAAAACGTAGGGAAATAATCTTGAGACAAATATGTAGTAAATAATTGTGTCTCCTACACAGACGATGACTATTAGTGTAGTGGTTTCCATCAATACCGAGTACATCTGACAGTCAAATTTGATTCCAAAAAGACGAGTTGAAGATGTGGTTTCCAGGCGTATAGGAAAGGTACGGAAGATAAATTCAGTGTGGTGACAAATGTTACGTGCAGTTGGAAAAACAAGATAAAATAAGGGTTGTCTGTTTTGGTAGATCTGAGTACATAGGCACAAGGGTTACAGCGGTTTGTCAGGTTTGTAGGGTAACGGACTGGTTTGCTCTTCTTGGAAGGATATCCACACACAGGAAGGGCTTAGATGAAGAGTAATAATATATGAAACTATACTTATTTGTTTACCCAATACAACTGTATATACAAACTCAATCCTTACTATACAAGCTGTATTCATCCTTTCTTATTTAACCAATTTCCCCCATTCACGGTTAGAAAAGACAAGTGCATAGAAAGATATTAGAAGAATTAGAAACGTTCATTTGATTAACCGTTAATGTTTCTATTGTACTGGCAAAGAAAGTGGCAATTTTGGTAGTGTCCTTGGTGTTTTGGGCTTTGCATCTTTATCAGCATCCTCCGGGAGAAGCTCATTTCTTCTTGTTTCTTCTAAGGGAGGTAACCTGTTTCTTTGAGAATTGACCTCGATATCTACTGCATCGTGCAGAAGCTTTGCTGTGTTTTCGACAGAGGCATGGAGATCACTTGCTGTAACAACGCTCTCGGCTCCTGTAGCCTCCCGATCTAAACAAGTAGTGTCAGTGGGGTTTTTACTTTCCTCAGCCATACCGGGCAATATTGGTTTAGGATCTTTGGGTTTAACTCCAGTTTTGGAAGGATCTTTGAAGGGTTTTTCGTCAATCAGACGCATACCTGTATCGATTGGAGCTTTCCCCGCTGGTTGGATCTTGCTCTTCTTCTTGAAGCAGTAGAAGCAAACTATGAGTAACACAAGCAAAAGCAGCACAAATAACCCAGCAGCGATACCAGCGAACAGGCTTGCTTGTGACACACCTGTTGCTTCCGTCGTCGAAGTAGGAACTGAAACGGAAAAGAAAAGTTAATTACGTTCTTCAATTGAACTGCTTTCAGTTGGCATTCATAGTCAATATGAATGCAAAATGGAACTCAAACAATTCCATGTCCCACGCTAGCACTTTTTGTTGAATTCGTCTCGTATCAGTTGGTATTCATATTGACTACAAATGCCAACTGAAAGCAGCTCACTGTTATAATATATTGGCCGTTTTCAATAAAAATTCGGCATTTGGTGCACGCAAGTGTATGAATCATTTTCAAAGGAGGGTCAGTGTTATCCAAAGTTACAATTATGGCGTCAAAATAATGATATATATTTTATCCTTTTATTATGTATTTTATAAAAATATGTGTATGTATATTTTTACTTTACATGTCCTTTATATTTTTATATTATAGTATCACATTTTGACACTGTGTGTTTTATTATGTAACGAATCAATATGTGGTTGAAACCAGGCTTCCGCATCGCGAACTCGGGAGATATTTTAAGCGTGTGTGTCGCAAGTTTGAATGTGTGAGTGTTTTGTAAGAGTCACGCGATGTGTTTAAACCTGTTTGCTGGGTCCAATTTTCTGTCTATTTTAAGTGTGTTTATTGTTTGAGTGTTTTTAGTTTTGGTGCGCTGTGGTCAGTAAGGAGAGTGCAGTCACAGAGAGTAGACATGGCCGTTTTTCTATCTAGGATTTGGAGAAGTTCGTAATTGAGGGATCTGGAATAGAAAATAACTAGCATGCAAGTACTTCTATCAAAAACTGACTTTGTTATGGTATTGATCAATAAAAAAGTAATACTGAAATTATGTTTCTTAAATAATTGAATTATAGTATATTTTATAGTTTTCAGATGTAGACCATTTCTGGTAAAATTATTCTTTCAAAAATATATTCATATAAGTGATGCTACTGAACAATGCTTTATATGTGTTATTTTTGTTTGTGTATGATATAGATTACATTGACTCAAACCAAAGATCATGAAACTCACAAACAGTTGTTGTCTGATAACTGATAACCCTATGAATGTGGAGGGTTTTTTACGGCTATTCTGGTGGTCATTCTGAACCTTTGGAGTTGTGTGCTATTTATACGAGATAAACCGCGTCTGTGTTATCTGAACCTGTATTAAGAGACCATCTGCATACGCACACCACTTTATGGGCTTCCCTAAGATGCCCTCTGAATACAGGTTTAACTACTCAGTCGTAATGAGCAAAATAGCATGATCACATTAGACAGCGTATATAAAGTTATATACTGTATGGAGAACGAGAGAAAGGTTCGAGACCATCGCAGTGCACTGAATACTGTTACAACTTGAAGCAACCATACCATTTAAAAGTATAAGAAGTGTGAGATCAGCTAGAAACATTTGATAAGCGTTTACACGCTTTTGCTTTTATTACATTTTCGCATGATATTGATCTTATACATGCTGCGTGAAACGCGAATTTATGTCCTTATAAACAGATGTAGCTTTCGCAGAAATGACTCTCTACCGTGGATAGTGCTAGGTAAAGATAGATTAAGTTCCGAACTGCTTTTGCAGATTGTTGTTTTTGCGGAAAAAAATGTTACAGCAAAAATCGTAAAAATACCACAGAAAATAACAATCTTCACAGTATTTTCGCGATGTTCGTATTCGCAACGTCTTAGTCGGTTTTAAGCCTATTCCTGGACCACAGGTGGGAGAAACAAGTCGATAGGTATGGAGGATATGGAAATTTAACTCCAGTTTTGTGGCTCAGAACTTCGACAAGCATCGACTCTGTCTCAAATTATACACCCTTGCGTAAAATTCGCCTCCATACCTACATTTCCCCTAAAATCGGCAAAGTAGCTGTAACAGGCGGGTGAAAGCATGTTATGAATACATATTGTTCCAATACATAGTAAGTGAGCTAGTAGCTTGCTCGGTATGTATATATTTAATTTAAATGCAAATAAGTCAATAAACATATGGCATTGCAATATGGGATTATATTCTTATTTTTTAAAATGCATCATACATATTGGACAACCAATTGCTTCTGACTTATGAGACTGTATATACATTGTACACCATGACAACTAACGGAAATTATGGTTGTTTACTTACCACAAGTTACTGAAAAGCAAGAAATAGAAGGTAATTATTATAAAGCATTTAACAAATTTTGGAGTGATATCCAATGTATATATTGCTATTAATATTTGTATTTATTATAAATGAAATAAGTATATAATATATTTTCACCTGAATAGACTTAATATCTATGGTTAAGACAAAAGAAGATATTGCCTTCTAAAGTTATAAATATAATTGTAAGTCAACTGTATCTAACAAAATAGCATGTATTAATATTTGAATGAATTAACGATAGGCATGTTTAAGAATATTCACTCACCACTGGCAAGCATAGTGAGGTTAGCCCCGGGGCCGGGCACGTACGTGGACGTCTGGTTAACGTGACAGTCCTTGGGGTACTGGGTCGCATACACATTACTAGACCCAGATGTCTGCTCGATCACCTGCTCAAATATAATTAGCATTGCTTACATTGAACTGTACTGAACAGTCATTTTATGATATATTTCGAGACCAGATTTTGCCTACATGTCTTTTTCTATTTTACATATTCCCTACGGCAAGGTTATCTTAAACATCGTTTCAAGTGATAAAAACAAGAGAAAACCAAAGTGCCAGCGAAAGCATAATTCGAAAACAAAATCGATTATACTAAAGCAAAAGGTGAACAGGGAAAAGATTTTATAGAGACCCTCAACAAATTACAAGTGGAATAAAACCACATCATTGTAAACAGATTTCTGCTTTCTCCTTCAGGAATACTTCGAAGATGAGTTGTTTATCGATCTTTTTTCTTTTTCTTTTAACATTTTGATGTTTGTGTTATGATTCACAAATCCGTAGCAAAACACAAACATAGTTTGCAAAATTCTACACAATTTTGTTTCAAAAAGGAACCTGCTCTTCTCTAAAATACAAAATTGTGCTTACACTTAGTGATATTTTAGTGCTTACACCTAGTGATATTTTAGTGCTTACACTTAGTGATATTTTAGTGCTTACACTTAGTGATATTTTCCTTATGCTAGTATTATTATTTGCAGCATTATATAAAAGTCTGGTAATCGTCGTTTTTATTTTAAATACTCACAGTGAATAGATATAAACTGTTCTTAAAAACGGAGGGCTTTGTCGAACTACGTTCTTCTAGATAAGTTCCAATACTACTCTCTTATATAGCAGTCGGTAAGCAATACGAAGTTACGACGACCGTAAGTGGGTACCGAAACACTTTTGATATAGGATTATCTTTAACTTGCATTAATGTTGATTCAAATAAACAAGTAGACATCTGTCCAGGAAAAAATGAAATTAAGATGTTATTTGTTTTTCTAAAGCTGCAAAATATATCCCGTGATGTATATTCTTAAAAACGAGTTTTTCATTCAATGTCAAACACCGATGTGAAACAATATGAAGATTCAACTTATTTTCTAAAGCATTTTGTTTTTGTTATTTTAATGAGAAATATGAAACATAAAAATGAAAGTTGAACGAAACAAAACTGCTTTTGTAGCGATAAGCGAGGAATCTCCGAACCACATCTCGTTCACATTAATATCAGATTATCATACGAATATGACAATATATGAGTCGACAATTTGTAGCTATATTCTAGTTTTTATTAGATTTTTTATCTTTAAGATATTAGAATCAAAACTGACATGCAACCTTGAGTATGTCCTATGTAATACATGTACATGGATCATTGTTCCCGTAATATTTTAATTCGCGGCCGATGCTTAACACGAAAACCGTCGAAAACAAATGTCAGGCGAAGAATAAGCACTTTGCAGTACTGTGACTATACAGAATACTACAAATTCCTTTATCTCGTGAATATTGGTTTTTACAAACAATTTATTCGATTGGATGCTAATAGGTAAATGCACTTTAAGGTATACAATTATCAATTTCAAAGAAAACGGTTTTAAAATTTAAAGTAGTGGTTTTTTTTTATCAAAATTAACGCTGTAAAAGTGGCATTTGATAAAAATCCTACTTTGAATGGAAGCATTATTACGATAGTGCGGCTCGTGAATTGTGTACATGACATTGGCATAAACGTTTTAAAGTGGAGAAGAAAAGATTTCATCTGTTAAACACTCACATAACATGTAAACCTGAAGGTAGTACTTTCGTCTGTTGTGCCATCCAGGTTGTACACATTGAGGGTTGTAACATCACCAGTCGTGCTGGAATACAGGCAGTTCAGACTCCCTCCACCTACACAACAAACTTAAGCTTCACAAACATTACGGTGGAGTTATGCCCATTCCAAAGGGGATGTCTACATTTTCACTCATTCGACTCGCATGCTCTTTCATTAATTAAAACAAAAACAAACAAAGGCTTGTCTGTTGTGATATTGGCACATTTGTATATTTATGATATCATTAACTTAATGTTTTATCGAGAACTCATCCATGCAAACTATTTAAGTATTTAACAAAACAATGATAAAGAAATTAGTGGTTATAAGTAATAAAACCAACTTTGAGTGTTAAATACAGTTTAAATAGGTCAGATGTTTTACCAAGATATTCATATGTAACTACTTGACTATATTATAATAGAACCTTGTTAATTCGGCCTTACCGTCTAGAAACGTACCCCTATAATACGGAACAATAAAGATTGGGATGAAATATTTCTGTATCTATAAAATGAATGATCCGTTATTGTGGAGTTTTCCATCTGAAACCAAAGTAATGTACACGATTCCATTTGTATTATTTTGATATTACGTACTAGAGTAAGCCTGTACAGTGCTGCACTCGGAATAGTTGAAGGTCATCGTGTTGACGTCAGAGCACACGTCCAGAGAACCGGTGTTATTAGTACAGTCGGAATCATTGAAGGAAAATCCAAATGCTCCCAGGAATATATCCGGGCACTGTTCCTTTACAGTTGATATCTGACCTGTGAATCAAAGGGAGTTTATCGCCTTTCAGGGACACTTCGGAACATTAGCTTACTCGTTTTAGTGTAGGAGCAAAACTTAACAGCCACTTAAATTGGAGCGGTTGATATATCATAATGCACTGTTTGACATAATGTAAACAAAATTACATGTTATTACCAATACATATATCGGAACTATCGCACCATAATGAAGAATATTTTGCTTATATTTCGTCCGACTCATCCAGTCTCATTGGCATGCATAAAATGTATTTTACGGATATCTGAATTAGTGCATAACGTAAGACACTCATGTCTTGCACCTATTAGATTTGGTACTAGATACAGTTTGCCAAAATGAATTAGAATTGATCATACAGCGCATTTGTATACAATGTTAGCAGCAGCTGGAGAAACAATGTTAAGGCTGGACCTACCATCTGCCATGAGGAGGTAGTAATCAGAACTACCGAGGTCTGTACAGGCCAGAGAGGAGTCCACTGTAGTACCTGTGGCAGCAAACCTTATTCTCTGGTAATCTGCGTCCTGCAACATACCTGGAACAAAATATAGTTGTTTTGCGCTTTGTTTTGATTAGCTGCTGAAGTTGTTTTAATTTATCGTTTAGTTTGTTCATCTATCGCAATAAAAACTGTCCTAATCCAAGGTTAAGGATAAATTAGACAATAACACAAGATGTCAATAGGACCAAAGAAATCATAGAAGGGGAAGGCATCATAAACCACCAGAACACATTCTGCAATAAAATACCTATTGTTATGATCCAATGCAATGTCAGTTATATCCTCAAATATCATACACTTTCTTTTAATCTAGACATCATAAAAATGACGTGTTGCAATATTTCGCTTTGAAAATATATTTTTCGAGATGGAATTCAGAATAGACATGTATATATGTCAACAGGGAACACGAAGTTAGGTCGAGAAACATTTTATCAAAATGACCATGTATATTTCGATTATAGTTATAAGACGTATGTCACTTTGCGACTTGAATATTTTTGTTTCCAACACCGTCATGCGAATGTCTTTGTCGTTTAATAAAATGTGCAAAATGGGATCAAGCTGACAATAGGAAAATCAATGTTTCGTTTACATTAGCTACTGCAGTGACTTACAACATTACCTCAGGTATGGGAATTTTTTATTAAGATTTCTTTAGATTGCTAATACAACCAATTACCGTAATAATAGATGGACGTTACGGTCCAATAACGGTCCTAAACAAAAGCTGGTTGGTAGCATACTTACTTGTATGAATTTGGTATTTGTACAACGACTCCTTGAGACTAGTGAAGGTGATACACATCACAGCAATAGCAGGACTACTAAATAGCGTAAACTCCTCCGATCTGTAACCGTGGTCAACAAAATGATTCAAAAATAAATAGAATATAATTATTTTCAAGGATATTGTAAAATGTGCTCGTTTTAACGCCAATGTTATTAAATCTCTATCTGCGCTAATTCTATTTAGAGCTATATAGTTTCTCTTTTCTAGTGTGGTGTAGGAAAAAGACATATCCCACAGCGTTACCACACACGGATAATTCCAGAATTCAACGTCGATAGGAAACGACAACTTGAACCATGCAGACACAACTATAGACCATAATGAACTCATCCAGAGCAATCAATGATCTACTGTAGTTATATAGTTGTGAAACGGTTACTCTGAAAGAATAGGAGTTTCTTTGTACCACGTGTGGCGCCCGTCATTAAACCTTCTGTCCAATCCAGTTGTTGCAATTCGTCTTTTTGCATCAACTGCGAGTTCTTAATATACCGCATTTTAAAACTTCAGTCTGTGGTTTAAAACTGTACACCTATCCAATAACATCAGTTGTACATTTCGTTTATCGTTAAGTGCAAATATTCCTGCGTGGTGAATGAACAAGGTTGGGAGCTATTTTCATTTCTACCGAGATTTTCTGTTTTGATCAGAGAGAAATGCACCTCTTTGTAGAAACAAGAAATGAAGTGTTTTCGGCATTGTGACATACCAGTGAACATGCTAGTTTGAGCACTCCGGTACAATCTAAGATATGGCAGAGATGTATTATCGTCTACATACATT
>JAUMHH010226008.1:1308-11921 GCA_032359455.1 Chlamys rubida
GTATACATGACAATGTATATGCTCAGCTGTATATTGTATACATTACATTTATATGCTCAGCTGTATATTGTATACATTACATTGTATATGCTCAGCTGTATATTGTACATATTACATTTACAATTTGTACAAGAAATCATTCTTCAATATTGTCCACAGTTGCATTTTCCCCAGCATCATCTAGACACTGTGCTAACTCTTTCCCCTTTGCCAATGGATCATCCTGGTGTCTTTGGTATCCAATATACCATAACACACTGGCTACATGGGCACAACAGCCTACCACTCGTGCTCCAACTTTGCAGGTGCAGTACCATCCAGATATTGGGCAAGACATGTCCTCCAATATGTACTTGATCCAAAGTGTATGTACCGAGTTCTTTGAATGACGAGATTGTATCTTGACTTGTAGCAAACTTGGGAATTCCTTACAAAACATTATGTCGTATGTTCCCTCATCACTTATATGTTCCTTTGAATAGCAGATGCATTGCTTGATTTGGTACACACCCATGGTAATACTCCTAAGATCATCCATACTTAGGTGAGGAAAATCAGATAATACATCATTGATACTATCAATTTTCTTATAAGGAACTCTCCTCTTCACCAGGTTGTTTTCTTCCACAAACTCCTGGACTTTATTAGACAGACACACTTTTTCCAACATCTTTGTGGCCTCCTCTTCCAATTGTGGATCCATATTTGCTAAAGGTGGACGGAACTTGTTGCATAATGCACAAATGATTCTGACAAAATCGCCAATCTGGGGTACAAGAGTGTTTGGAACAACTTTATCAAGGAGTCTCCACTGTTTTAGCCTACCATTGGCACTCTCTACCACCCATCTAACCTTTGTGACTAGCCGTGAAAGGTTTGCCTCTTCAGTGGTATGCTGTTTTGCACCTTTCTGAAGGTAGGAAGGCATTTCTACCCTCAACCCACTTTCCTGTAGAAATTCCACAGCATCCCTAAAGCCTCTATCCACCACCATGACATCATTCTCCTTTAACCAATCTGCAATGAATTTCGAAGGTTAGAAATGAATATTAATATATATACTATCTATGCCACTGGCTTAAAATTAAATGATTATGTGATCTAATTACTTACTTTCATAGTCTGGTTATTTTTATAAACATAAACTGATCTTGGAAATTCAGTTGCTACATAATTATTTATCAGGTGAAGTATACAGTGTAATGACTCCAAAATGAAAACCTCACCAGAAAAAAATAAAATGACATCATCTGAATTAACTATAATTCAACATTTGAGGTATGCAGTGTTAGATCCAGTGTTCTGTATAAATACATCTATGATTCAACCGACAACTACAATAATAAATTAATATTGCATTCATGGTCAAGTTTTGGCCATTTGATTTGCTAAAATGACCTCTTACAAAAGACATTAAATTCATATAAATTCAAAAGTAATCCTATTTCAATGCTGATAGATTATATGAATATTAAAATAAATTGTATGTTTACCTTTCATATCTTCTGAATTCTTGTTCATCATGTGCTTGATGATGCTTGCATCATTGTTACTGTAGTCTGCCATATATGGTCCAAGAACGCTCAGAACATAGCCATCAGAACCAACAACCATCATTGGTTTAACTAAAGGACGATTTTTATGAAGACTGTAGGAGCGGCGTTGAAAGTAATAGTCACTACTCTTCTGTATAAATATGTATGTGCCATCTAACACAAGAACAGCTTCATCTTCAGCCTTTGTGAAAAGAGTCCTAGCAACAGGTGTTGTGTGTCTTTCACAAAACTCTTGATGTGATATGTGTTGAAATCCTAAATGCTTAGGAACAAATGTATCCATTAACTCCTCTTTTACAGAGGGAATTATACGCTGAACCTGAGCTTCAGACAGACCAAATAGCGAGGATAATACAGAGTTTGGAAGTCCAGTTCTGAGCTTAGTGAGAAAGACAGCAAGACATGTTCTGGTTGACCTGTTTAGGTTATTCCGTAACTTGTGAATGTAGGAAGTCAGCTCATGAAACTGATCTCTTGTAAGGCCTGTGAGATTCTTATAATCAGAATCTAGTAGTGCAGTAGGTACATCAAAATTGAGATGAGACACAGTTTTCATCAATGTTCTAACATTGTCCAAGAGATAACAAATCTCAGTTCTTGAAAGATTCTCAGAAGCTTTTGAAGAATTAAGAAGAATTACACTTTCTGGAGTAAAGTATTCATTCACAAGATGGAACTTACAACATCTACTATCACTGTTAATAAAAATGCCTACATGAACAAATGCCTGTGTAACAGCAGAAGCAGGTACAACAGTAAGGTGATTGCGATGTCCCGATGGTTTTCTACATACTACACAGTTCTTATGGTTCCGTGGGGTTGAACTGATTTTCAGTTCCACAGACTTTGGAGATTTCAAGAGCTGAGATGCATCTCTCTGTAAAGCTGGGCAGAAATCAGGATCTGTCTCCTGGGAGTTTGACAAGACATGTTGATTGTTATTTCGTGGTAATACCAGTGGATCTGATCTAGCCAATCTCCTTCGACAAGCTGAACACAACACGTCTTCTTCAGTCAATGGTCGATACAGTTTCTTTTCAGCTTTTTCCCTTAGATAAGGTGGAACAGGACGACGGGCTGAGGGATCAGATCTACACCTCTTTGAACACTCAACACAACAGAAGTGCTTTGGCATATTGTTTTGCAGTCTGGAAAAGAATAGGAACTTATATTACATTATATAATTTTTGGCAAAATGTGCTAAAACTTTAAATCACTATTATACAAATATATTATAGTGATCAGGTTAAAACATGATTTCATCAATCTGAGTAAGCAAATATTGATGACACTTAAAAATAATTGTATAATTGTAATTGTATATTGTGATGCTTAATTGCCCAATAAAAATGCTCAAATAATATGAAAAATTAGCAATGTCTGGCATGCATCACACATCAGTACAGTGATGATATGACTAAATCTTATTGATATCTTTTATCCATTATTTAAATACTGACAGCTGACTGTCAAAGGATTGTAAAATCCTAATTTTGTCTGAATAAATCTATGTATCTATGTATAAATACAATATTTTTAATACAATTAGTACATTAGGTGATTACTCATGATGACACTTTATGATGGTGGAAAATGTAGTTTGTCTAATACAACTTGTTTAAGGAAAAAGGTACCAACAAACTAAACTATAAAACATTTATAACTTGGTCACATTTGTGAAATACCTTGGTAAAGTCCTTTTACGAAAGGAACATTCCATAAAAATCACATTTTGCAATGCATTTTACAGAATTATAATTAACTGTGTTTGAAAATAGAAAAAAAAAAAAGGGAAAACAGTTAAATAGCAGGGTTATAAATCAGGACATATACAATACCAATATTGCCATCAAGGTATATCATCAAAATGAGTGTCCGTGCAATATATGGACCCTAAAGCCTATGAAAAAAATGAACATTGAAAAATATGTTTGACTGAGAAGTTACTTTGTGCCAGAAAAACTCTCTTTGGTTGCTTCATCCTCTATATAGAAGGGAGAACACTCAACAATACAGTGGTACCCTTTACTTTAAGTAGAATAAAAATGTACTTTTCAATACCTGCATGTCAGTTTACTGCAAAAATCTTGTGATCTTCAATATCTGTTCATCCCATGCTGGCCAAGATTCGTATCTCTACAAATATCAAAGAAAATTTAATTTCAAAATTATTTGTGTAATTTTTTAAAGTTATAATGCAAAGTATGAAAAGCTAATGACAGATGGATTAAGACAGCTGATAAAATGCTGACTTAAATTAAGCATTTACATTCACTCCAACCTTTGATCGGCTCAAGTTTTCTGATTGATATTAAGAATTAACTGACAAAGTCATCTAACCACATCTATACATACGCTAGTGTAAAGAATGTGCGACATCCAAGTGCTTTGTAGATATCAGTTAGAAAATAATATATTTTCCCATATCTATCTTATATCTTTTTACCATATTTATAACATGTTTGCTTGACAATTTAAGACAAACAATTTGATACAACACTTAAAGATGTGCTTTCATAGATTAATAATACAGAGCACCAATATCGTTCGCCATGTTCTTGACCTCTTGACCCCAAAATACCAGCATTGCAAGAGGTGCCAGAGTGAAGCTGTACTTGAAATAGGGCTAGGAGATAAATACCAATTTCAGTACTGGTTGTACTGCTTGAAATTTTGTTTTAAAATCAGCCCAGAAAAGGAAAAGGTAAATTAACAGATAGACAGACAATGCCATACTGTAAAATAATGTTTCCCGAATGTAGTTGCCTGCCCCTAGAAGGTAGATGCTCAGGGTCAATATTGCAAAAAACCTGTAAATGTACTTGATTTAACAAAACTTTTTTGTACACCTTGTATATATGTTTATGTAAACAAAACAATGAAAGATATTTTCAGAGGCTGAGAAACCAGAACATGCTTGGTTATATCATATAAAAGCTGAATGTTTCCTCTATTCTGTCGTTCAAAAAGTGTTGTTTTTTTGTTCACCCTGTTTTCATAATATAACAAAAAGCTGCTAACATTTGAAGGTAAACTAAGTAATATTCTAGCAGCTTTCTGGCTTTTTTGAACATGTTACATCCATCTTATACCTTATATGCATATTCAAATATTTTGTCCTTTTTTTAAATTATGAAGAACAAGCTATGTTCTCTGAAAAAAATATACATGTTAACTGAACCGCTTACATAAGAATGATTGACTTGCAATTGACTAAAAGCTCCAACTAATGTCTAAATGATTTTTTAAACCTTATTAAGCTTATTTGTTATCTTGGGAGTAAACCATTTATGCTGTGGCGATATAAGGTGATGTAAAGTATTACATGTACTGTGTTATATGTGTAGATTCATCTCATACTTTACATGTATATTAACAAATATTGTCCTTTTAAATTATGTAGGTAGTTACAAGTGTTAAAATTTTTAAAAAAATCTTTAAAAATTGTCACACCTACATCAGATAAGTGATATGCCATTGAAAACAAAACACAAAATAGAATTAATATTTTTAATAATTGGGGGTCAGTTGGATCAAGTTGTAATTATCTATCATGCATCATTTATTCATGTTAAACGAAAACAAATCTCTCTATACTGTTCTATCAAAAAATCATTTAGACATTAGTTGGAGCTTTTAGTCAATTGCAAGTCAATCATTCTTATGTAAGCGGTTCAGTTCTATATATATATATAACATCCTCAATATCTAACCCATTTATCAATAAAAAATTCTTTTGAAATTATATTACTAAAAAGATTGATTTCAAGCTTTGATAAAGTAAAAATTGTTAATAAAAATAAAAACTCATTCTGGTTAATCCCATTATATTCCGGTCAACTCTCTTCATCTATCTGGTCTTTAGTAAACCCCCCTTCGTAAACGACGATTTGTCGGCTGATATATAATACAACTCATCACCTTCGTAGTAAACAATTTATGTGTTGGCGATGTAAGGTGGTTATAAGGTAGTATTTTGTAGTATTGAATACAGTATTAGGTCATATTTGGTTGCATTAGAGCTAGTATTGGGCATTTCAACTTGCCAGGTAACTGTCGTCTGCCCGTCTGGTTTTCAACATCTCGGGACAGTTGTCAAACTCACCAAACATCGATATTACAAGCTGCATTCTATATTTTGTGTGCATACACATTATCTTTAAATAAACACCTACCAAATATAAAATATTCTGGATCCAGCAGATGAAAACTCCACTTCTTTGCAGAATAATAGGCCGATGAGCAGCTTTGTTATGATTAGCGCTTTGTTGACGTTTTCGCGGTTGCAGTACAGTAGTTTAATCGACGAGGTCCGGAATTTACGGAAAATATGAAACTTATTTTTTATTATTATCAAATTTTACTTTTCTTACGTTTAAAATATGATACATGAATTAAATATACATTTTGAAATAAACAAAGTATAAAATAATATTTTTACAAAACAAAAATATGTGTGAATTATTTATCACAGGAACGACAAAATCCGGATAAACTCGTCGCGTCGACTATTATAGTCATCCCTCATTTGTGTTTCGGACGAGGTTCGACTTTTTGAGATATTTTTTCAATCTTTAGATATGAGCGCAGTCGTGCTCCAAAACGAAACTTAAGGAGTCGATTTGTTTTCAGCAAAGAAAGTCAAAACTAAAATATCTTTGTGGAGCAAAACTGCGCTCCTACTTAATTTTGATGTTGCACACGTAAATTTCTGTTGTTTTCGCGAAAATCTCGTACGTGCGCCTCAATAGGCACCTCGATTTTATATTCAAGACAATATAATTAAAATCAAAGGTTTTCCCAGAACTAGCATGCATCTTTATTATAATTTTAAATCATAAAAATGTAAAATTTGTAAAATCATGAATGTCAGAATATTGGGGCAGATAACGGGGCATACCGCATTTTCTTGGTTTTATGTCTACGGTACTCTGAAAATATACCTTGTTGAAAGTGCTTGAAGCTTAAGATGATATATACATAACTCCACATCAGTAAAGAATATCTTCTACCTTTACCTCTGCATTTACATAGGAGTACAGATAAGTAACAGTACCAGCTTATTTGAATTGAAATCTACATAGTAGGATTTCCAATCTAGAGACTGTATTTACTTGTTTGTTTATTTTCTGCAAGATAATTTGTGGGAAGCACGACAACTTGAGTAATTACGGGTTAGGCTACAATATGAGGAAACTAAGTTTAACCAGACTAACGGTATGCTAAGCAGGTATTTCACTGTACTTAAAAACTAGGGAAGCAGGGAAATATTGCAAAAACATTGTTTATATGAACGAAATGAAGCCAGTTAAAATTATACAAAGCAGGATTTTAAATGCCGGGATTTGGCACTGTGCTTTTCAGAATAAATGTCACTAGAATGCAAAAATACAATACTAAACACTACCGTTATACTACTATTATAATATGTATAATACTGCTATGCTACTAGGTCTAGAGTTTCTAATATCTGATATTTGACCTAAACCATTACTAAAAATACGTCCTTAAATGACCTTAGCTGTTGATAGGACGTCAAATTCTATAAAACCAAAACAATCTTTCGCCAATTAGTTTCGAGCGGTTTAATCGTCGGATAAATAGAAAACTTTACATACGCAATGTTGGGCATGCGTAAATGTAACTGAATAACTAAATTATCATGCCTTCTTATCTTATACATTGCTACCCATTTTTATTCTATGAAAAAGTATGGATAAAACTTAAAATGTCCTGTTCATTTAATGTCCCCGTTAAGGAACTCATTTGCTGAATGCTGCACTTAAACTATATACAAACATAGATATTACATTGGTTGCTATTTCTAAATGACTATGACCCCTCTTTGACCGTATACCGTACTTTTATTTGTATAATAAAAACATGCACATGTAGCTACTGTAGATAATTTTTCACTTTATTTCCTGGTCAGAATGTCGCCGCGCAGGACGGTAAACGCTATTAAATGTAGTTATAGGGTTTATATAGCAATCGAAATAAGTTTGATTCCTATTTCTAAATCGTTATGGGTTTGTACATTGTTTAATGAATGCGATCAGTAATAATGTAAATAACTTTCGTTATATTTCCTGATTATGATGTATTCGCGCAGGACTGTACACTATATAGGTGTATAAATCGGTCATACAACCTTTGAATCAATCAGCCTTTCGTTTTATGAATTATTGATTTCCGTTAAAGAATGAAATATTACACTCACTTTTGTAAGGGATACATACATGAGTTGGTTTAAGATCTAGTATAATTATGTGGGGAATTGAAAATATTCAAATCCTGTTCGAACTCCGGACGTGTTATCCTATCTTGATTTGGGAATCCACATCAAAATCCATCTCAAGAAGTGGAAAGATAAAGATTGAATTTACATTGATTTTCAAATATATTTAAGCATATAGTTTTTTTTAAACTTTACGATAGAAAACTACATGTCACAGCGTTATCACAAGAAAAATGGAGAACAAGGACACGGGTATCAAGCGAAGTGTAAGTCATATTGTATCGATTAATTATCATACATACTGCTGAATCATATACGAGTGTACACCACACTGTACCCGTACGTTATATTTACATTCATATGTAGCATGATCCTATGAGTACACAGCGGTGTAGTCGGTGCGCGTTTTACATACACAGATATCGCAATCTTATCAGTCATGACGCATACGATGTCAAAAACTGTGACTCTACAATGGCGTCCTCCTGAACATGTTCAAGAAGGAGGACATTTCACCAAAATTGTAAAATGAAAGCTAAGGTAAGCTATAACATCAATATTTCGAAAACTTTCTGTTCCTTGCTAAACTTGATACTTCATGTGTATCGACATCAATAGTAAAGGAGTTTCGTTATCAGTAAATATTGACCAGTGATGTTGTTTATGACTGGCTATGTTGTATTGTGAATAATAAATGCCATGTAGTAATCAGTAACCAACTGGATTTACAGGTAAAATACTCACAGGTATATATAATTTAGAACGCACCTTTTAAAACAGGCACTATATATTTGTGCATGATTAATGCCATTTTCAAGGCGTATACATCATTAATAGCTATTCATTTTTATGTATTCTTATTTGAAAAAGCACATAGGTTATGCACTGATACTATCTTTGTCAACAGCTATGTTGAGCCCAGACAAGAAGTAGGATACAAAGAAACTAACATGGTATATTTCGATATGAACTAGAATAGATAACAACAGTTATTGATTTACTGAAATAAAAAGGTATAGTAAACAATAATATGGCACAAACAGTGACAGGTGAAACAACAAGTACGATTTTATGGCCGGGAATAGTAAACAAGAGGATACAAATATCCTGTATTGCGTACGATAGACACGAAATAACGATAACGATAGAGCACACATAGTGATATATTGTATAGGGGAATCCCCTTCGAATTCCGTTTCACAACATGGGAAGGTATAGGCATACCTGTGATCCTGGGGGTGTTGATCACATTGATTTACATATACTTTTAAGCGGACAGTTTTTTTTAATTTATACAGGATATCTAACCGTGTCTGCAGTAATACCAAATATATTTCATGAGTGTGGCTAATATATTTGGCATTACTAAAGACACTGTTAGATATTCTGTTTATTACATTTTTTACCATAATCTACCCCGTAACGCAAAACGATACATCAAACTGACAGTACTTGATCTGGATACAACCTTACGCGAAAAATATAGTGTTCTCTGCAAAACTTTTAATAGAATGTAAAAACTTATAATTAAAAGCCTTTAGTTACCTATTTAATAAAAAAAAGGCACTTCAGTTCATACGTTTAATAAAGTATCCCAAATTAATAACATAATTTTATTATTTAGAAAAAGTCCCGTCTTATCAGTCAGATCACTTCGCGTTGTTGATAAGCGCCGAATCTATAATGGTGGGGGGGATGCAGAGTTGTTTTGTCAATACTTGTATATCCTGATGATAAGATATAAACACCACCTATGCAAGTTATACTTTATCACTATCAGATACGACCCTGTCTTTTTATATTTTCTGCCAATCGTTTAGCCTAACTTGGAACTTGGAGACGCTGACAACGTTTTTCATTTAACATGAGTTTTTTTCCGATCAAAAAGTCTGCATAGTCCGCTGGCTTTTATGAAAATGAAACTTAACCGTGTAATAAACGTTGTGTTTCTCCTGGAGAATAACTTACCCAGAATAGGTAACAAATGATTATTATTGGCAGCAGAGTGGGCGGATGTCTCAGACGGATTTTCTCGAGGCCTGCGTATCATTAAGCTAACCAAGCTGTGACCAGATGGGTCACTTGTAATGTGTCTCATGGTAGTTTGTAATCAGTGTTTTGATTGGTCAAATCAACTAAAGTGATAGTAAAATATGTCACTTTCATAGAATGAATAAATTTCAATATTCACTGCTAAAAATGTAATAGAAAATAAAACCTACATCCCACACCGTCATTACGGGAAAATTGGACAAAACAAGAAATCAAAATTACGACAGAATCTAACATAATCCTAACAAAAAATAATACATATACAGGTACCATGCGTAAGCGTAAGTCATATTGTTTCGATCAATTATCATACATACAATTGTTTCATATACAAGTGTTCACCACACTGTTCCAACACGTATTTTACAATCACATGAATTATACAAAGTGCACACCACATTGTATGCAGATGTCATTTTACATTCACATGAATTATTCAAAGTGCACACCACATTGTATGCAGATGTCATTTTACATTCACATGAATTATACAAAGTGCACACCACATTGTATGCAGATGTCATTTTACATTCACATGAATTATACAAAGTGTTCACCACAATGTACCCGTACATCATTTATATTTACATGAATGATACAAAGTGTATACCATATTGTACCCGTACGCTATTTTACATTCACATGAGTTATACAAAGTGTTCACACAATCGTACTAAGATGTTATTTTACATAAATAAGAATCATACAAAATGTTCACCACACTGTACAAGTACGTTATTTTACCCTCACATGAATTAAACAAAGTG
>JAUMHH010226019.1:0-11921 GCA_032359455.1 Chlamys rubida
TACAGAACGTTGTATTTCATGGTCTGAAAATTGCTTGTATTACTATAACAAGATTCAACAGGTATGTGATAAAATGAGCTATGCAGACTAAGGTGTTTAATGCTTTGAGGAACTTTACAGATTACATACTTTTAAATAATGTCAAACGAATATTGCATTACAACCCCGTCTGTAACAAAGTTTGTTAAAACTGTCAAAGACTTTTGACAACGAATTAGAAAAAGTTAAAAATGTATGAATGCGATTTTAAATGGAAATAGGATAGCGAATTATGTTTAACAGAGGCAGGGCAACATCTATAATTACGTATGAGCTATTGATCAATCAACATCGGTGCTTAGAACATAACCTATTTATGAATTAGTTTTGGGAATTAAATATTGATGAATAAATAAGTTTTCATACAACACAGTTCGTGCCATGTTCCCTGTTTAACCATACCGGAGGTACCTACCGAGAATGTGGTGAAGGCGTCATTCTTCTCGTGAGCGACCATGACGAGGAAGCAGCCAATGATGGCGATACCGAACAGGATCACGAGGAGGATGGCCCACCATGCGCCCGCTTCTATATAACTGAAGCCAAAAATCAGGGTTGCACAGAAACAGACAATGAAGACCAGGATAAGGAAAGTGGCCAGCAGGGAAGCGTTTCCGGGCTGGAATGACCGCAACAAAGGTATCGATTTTAATTTTTCTTTCAGGCGTCCAAAGTCGTCATGGCTCTTTGATTTCTTAAGTATAGTACTTTCCTCGGTTTCCATATCCGGTCCAGGTCTCACTTCTTCGACCTCCACTTCCGGTTTTAGTTTGAATTGACATTTGTCAACCGGAAGATATCTTAAAATAATTACAGAAGCCCCAACAATGGTGTAAGCCATAAGAGTACCAATCGACATAAACTCGACGAGAGTTTCAATCTCAAACAATAGCGCCATTATTGCGGACAGCATTCCGAAGGTAAATATTCCCCAGACGGGGGTCTGTGTCCTAGGATAAATGTAGGCAAATATACTAAAAAGAAGACCATCAGAAGACATTGCGTAAATTGTACGAGGTAAAGAGAACGCTGACCCAAGCAGAGACGTAGTGATTCCAAATAGAGTTCCTATAGCAACGATATATTTTGCCCATTCCGCACTTCTCATAGCAAACGCCATCGGATACGCAGCATTCGGATCGACATCATTGTAAGGAATCATAAGGGTTAATGCCGCCGTAACCATGATGTACAGGAACGTGACAATCCCTAATGACGTCACTGTTGAGATGGGAATGGCGCGTTCGGGGTTCTTTGCCTCTTCCCCTGCCGTGGCTATTCCTTCGAACCCTATATATGCGAAAAAACAGGTGGCCGCGCCAGAAAGACATCCACCAAATCCATTTGGGAAAAATCCACCATTTTTTGTATTTTCCCAATTACGAATGTCGGCAAAATAAAAGCCAACACAGATCAGAAATACTATGACAATCATGTTCAGCACGGTAAAAACGTTATTGAAGTTCATCGTAAATTTCGCTCCAGTTCCAACAACTATGAAGACCATAATAGTGGCAGAAAACGCTATAAAGTCTGGGTATTCCGAAAGCCATTCGCTTTCCCTACTCAGGTAACCAATGTTTGTTATAGTACTGTTCCGAATAGCACCGTTGAAAATAGAGTCAAGACTGCCACTGAAGGCTCGCGCGACGGCCGACGCGCCGAGGAGATGTTCCAGGACGATGTTCCATCCTATAATGAAGCCCCATAACTCGCCTAGAGTGACATAGGTGTAAGAGTAGGCGGAACCTGCTTTGGGCACTCTGGCGCCAAACTCGGCGTAACAAAGCGCCGACAAAATGGCTGCAAATCCAGCAAAAAGAAAGGACAGGACCGCGGAAGGTCCAGCGAGATCCTTGACGACGGTGCCGGAGAGAACATAGATACCAGCCCCGATCATGTGACCAATCCCTAAAAGGGTAATATCGAAGGTGTTGAGGCATCGCTTGAGGGGCGTGTCATGAAAGTCGTCAGTAACCGTCTTCTTCCGGTTGATGGCCAGCCATAGCGAGGTCATGCCCTCTCGCACTCGTTCACGCATTGTGCCGTCTGCAATATACAAGCATGGCTGACATTATGTAATAATATGAAGTACGTGTGTTTCTAGACAAATGTTGTGGGAAAGCTGATCAGCTAAACAAGAATACTTTATTTGGCTTATAAATATAAATATTTTTCAGTCCATTACGCAATAAATGCATATACGTGTATATACGTGAAGTGGTTTGTATCTTAACTTCAAAATCTTCAGAAACTGTTTACATAAAAATAGAAGGCGTCGGGTCATCCACGTTGATCCAACCTCTTTACTGAAACCCAAGCTCTCTTTCTTGACAAAAATACATACCAAACCTCTCTTAATTAGAAAAAATAAAACCTAACGTTTCCTGATTAGATAAAAATAAATACCAACCTCTCCTTATTTGAATAAAGAGGTATGGCGGAATACTGTCCATATTTCCCTAAGTCGGCATTTATGAAAACGGAAAAAATATTAATATGTAAATAATTTCTAGCAGCGAAAATGCATAGAATAGATATAAAACCAATTGAATATGGATTTTTGAACTGTTGAGATATTAGGCATTGTTAATATGATACTGAAAATATAGCCATATTCACTATAATAGCCATGTTCACTATATCGACTTAAATAAATAATTATAGTACTTTCCCATCCGAGGACCAACTTTTGAATAAACTTTTTTATTCCTTGATGTAACATGCTAAAACAAACCGTATTCCGTAAAATTGGTCCTCCTTTGGGAAAGTGCTCAAAATAATGAAAAACAGGGGTGAGCGAGTTTCTTAAACTGCGACAGGTGTATGTGATGTATGTGACTGATGTAACCGAATGAGTAACGCATAGCTTGTGACCAAACGAAGTAAACGGTGCAAGTTCGAATCCACGTTCAGGTTCCTTTTTTAATATTTTTATTTAGGCATGTGATCTTTTTCGTTAATTAAGTGTGGTCCCGGAGACGGCACAGAATGAGATGATACATGATTAACAATAACATTATGTAGCACTGGGGCAAAAGCAGTTGGCTGTTGATGTTGAACCCTGGGTTTTGCATCAAGTATCTCACAAACTGGTTCCACACTCACAGTATTACAAATATGTTTATCTTCATGTTGTATGGGCGGCTCAACAGTAGATCCTCGTGGATGTGCTAAATGATCAGGAGACATCAGTTTCTTTTCATGGGAAGACCTTTTCCTCTGCTTCCACTCCCTCCTTCGTTTCCTGTCATATCGGAGTTGGGACGGCGACTTGTGCTTCCTGATAACTTGAACAGGATGTGTCTGCACACTGTCACTCTCTTTTGAAGCATTGCAGTTTTCTTTACGATATGGCATGCTTACTTTTGTCCATTTTAATGTAAGGGAAACACTGTCCGTGTTTTCTCTCAAAACAAAAGAACAGTCTAAATTGGCGAGCTCCAAATCCTACGTTTTCAAAATGTGCAACACTTTATCCGGAATCATAGTGGTGAGTTGATCAATTTACAAATAAGTCACAGCAGTCATCAGAGCTACATTTGTACGATATATGTAACACGGGACAGAAAGTCATTCGAGAAACAAAACGTGGTAAACATCTGCCTGACATCCGACACACGTTAATGAAATACAAATACAACTCAACCGGCAAGTGCCGGAGCCAAAACCACACTAAAAGTTATATCCAATTTGGATTCTCCACCATGTATTGGGTTTGCGATGTGAGAGGATTATTAAGAGATGAATCGAAACAGCTTCACTCTTCAACTTTTCATTTTATTCCCGGAAACAGGAAGTCAAATAACAAAACATAGAAACAAGATACGGAGCAGAATACCATGAATACACAAAACGGCCAATTCTGGATATTCTATTGATAGTTATAATATCATTTATACCATGTATATAAATAACGCTATATATGATACTATTGGCTGTATTTATTCTATTTCACTCCTTTTAAATTCTTCAAGATGACATCTATAGCACGTGACAGTCAGCTAGCGAAATGAAGAAATAGTCCCGTATTAAAACGACCCCTGGCTAAGATTTTGTTGATTTCTAGATACTGTAAAAGATTTTCCTTCCTACATCAAACGAGCATACTTTTTCTTGCCAGCCAATTTAACATGCGCAGCATTCACAACAGGTTTTTGTTATAGACGCTTCAAATCACACCATTGCTGTTTGTTGTACATAAATAATGTAGCTCTCCCAGCCCCAGGCAAAATACATCTGTTTGGTCTAAGACAGGAAGATAAATTTATACTTAACATGCAAACATCAAGACATTTGAATTTTATATCAAAGATTGGTTTCCTCTGGTTTTGGGCAATATTTTAACTATTTAAATGATGTAAGGCCTTCTTAAAAAATGTATCAACTTTTTATTTATACCACTGGCAAAAGAAAATTGAAAATATAGGGGAAAGAAAATGGTTTTGAACACAGACATAACAGGTCATAATGTTTAGTAGCTATCATCAGAATGCTAACATTTAGTTCAACAACTATGTAACCCAGCTATATGTTCTGACAAAATGACTGTATGCATCAGACATGGGCTAATCCTTCATTTCCGTAGAACACAAAGCAGCCTCATAGCCTTGGTAAGCTTACAATTTATCAGGATGGGACGATGTATGTAAGGTTACAATTCATCAGGACATGACAATGTTAGCTTACAATTCATCAGGATGGGACAATGTAAGTTTACAATTCATCAGGATGGGACAATGTAAGCTTACAATTCATCAGGATGGGACAATGTAAGCTTACAATTCATCAGGGTGGAACAATGAAGTCATTCTGTGTACAAAGACCAATGAAATTACTTCAGAGATTTCCTATGCTCGGAAATTGTTTTGCCAGTATTGGTTGCATCCACCGATCAATTGATAAATTGCAACAAAAACAGATTCAAAACAATTAGCACCATTTTACATTAACCCATTCACCCCTGAAGTCACATATGAACCTTATCGAATCAAAGACTGGGCAAGTCCAGTTTAAATATGTAGGGGTAAATGAGTTAATGTGATATTATTTTGTCCTCAAGCTTGTGTTGTCCCGCCATTGGTGTATGATTTAATCTATATACAAATTGTATTAGTTATTATATGAAAACTTTTGAACCAGTATATTCTATGTACAAAAGAAATATTTTTTTCTAAACCTTTTCCCAAAGGGTAAGAATGTATGAACGTATTGTTCTTGCCCTGGGATCAACACTTGCATCATCAAAGACCACTATATCAATCCATTAGATAGATTGTTCCATCGGGTATTGCTGCACCTTTAGAAGGTAAACTGTATGGTTTTGCACATGCTTTGAAGTACGAAAACATCCTCGCCTTTATGTAAGCACATTTATGTAAATTCATTTAAACAAGCTCTTATTTTACTTTATCATAAATCAGAATTGTGGTAATAATTATAGCTGTAAAAGATAACGTTTTTGATAAGGATACATAGGTACATATATAGGAATATATTCATGAATGCGTCATGCATGATACGACACAACAAAACCCTGTACATCTCATGATATTACATAACGACAGGTGAGATATAGCCCTATCTATTACACTGTATTGATTACGGCTCTAAATTTAGACACAATTTATCTATAGGTAATTAAAATTCAGACAGACAGGCTGAAAACTTTAAATCACATATTGTGATATTATTTGAAACTAGTCTTGGAAATGATGATCTACATCTAGAAAAAAGCAGATTATAATTTTAGCCTGACAAGCATTAATCTATATCAATCTAGTATAAAATTAAAGTATTGCTTAGTGTGAATGTTTACTTATTCCGTCTTTGCGTATTGCAGAGTTATCTTCTCTTGTGAGTAGGTATTGATTGTTACGTCATTGGTTTGTGTGAGAAAATTACGTCGTTTTCTCAAAAATTGATGACGTTACTCTCACAAACAAATGACGTAACAATCAATACCTGCTCACAAGTGCAGATAACTCTGCAATACGCAAAGACGGAATAGGCACTATATAAGTGTAATAAGAAATGAAGAAGATGCTGTCATAAGGATATATACTATATATGTTACTACAGAGTAATCTCTTTTACAAAAGAGTTCCAAAAACAAAAGATAGGAAACATTTACAAATTAACCCTTTCACCACTGTGGACAATAATGGACTCATCCATATCAATGCACGGCAGAATCTACTAAAGTTACATAGGGGTGAAGGGGTTAAGGAAGTTTTTAACACAGTAAAATGCAAACCTGGGGAAACAGAGGGGGAATGAAATAATTGAACAAAATGAAAATTCAGTTGTTGTTTTTTTTTTTTTTATTGACTGTTCATATTATACTAAAATGTATTATGTTCTCATTGTCCGGTGTAAAGCGTCTGAAGTTTGATAATGAATGCGCTAATGTTTGACAGATCTATGTGTTTCTGATTTTTTAAGTTTTTAAATATATAATGCATGCCCATCAACAACACATATACCTGATCATTGTCAACAGTAACGATGGGTAAGAATGGCATATTTTAGTTGAACCAAATAGTCTACATTGTCTGTAATAGCTAAACTTTGCAATACTATTGCAAAAATCTAAAAACTAACTTTCATGTTATTTTCTTATCAATCTCGCTTGAACCACAGCAAATGAGCAAGTCATTCAAAAATGTGTTTGATACAGAACATGTGATTGTTAAATAAAATAAAAAGGCTTTGGGATTAAACACAGCAAACTCAGTGAAAATCCGAGCATGCACGCATCTAACTTTTCTAGCAGAAGACTGAAAATGCTGCACACTCTTAAACAAAAACCCAAACTCACTTTTGGTTTCTGAGGCTGACAATTACTCTGTAAAAAAAAATTTCAGTCACGTGTACACATCAAACACAGTACAGTCTGTGTCCAATATAGCTAATGTGTGTCCGTCATGGCTGTTTATAACTATACAAACTATACAGACTGATAAGATGCCAAACCGATACAAATAATATATTTTAGGGGAAATGTAATAACTAGCTGCTGGTAATCTTACGAAACAGACCAAACATAAGGTTAACTTAGACATGCATGGATATACTCAGCGTCATTTTTTTAAAAAATGAGTACAGTTCTGTTGGGGGGGGGGGGGGGGGGTTCTTTAATATTTTAATGTAAAGACATGTACCTAATTATATACATGAACCATTGACACATGTAACATAGAGGTACATGTAGTGTGGTATTTTGGATTATTATGGTAACTTACTTGAAGACGGTCTGGCAATATATACATGATCCACTGACACATTTAACACATGTAGAGGTGTTGTGTTATTTTGTATAATTACGGTAAACTTACCTGTAGGAGGTCAGGTGATATCGGTACCGCACCACTGACTTGTATTAACACAGGTCGTGCGGTTTTTACAGATAAGTACGGTAAACTTACTTTTAAGAGGTCAGCGATATCTAATGACATGTACATTGTACACAGGTCGTGCGTTTTTACAGAAAACTACGGTAAACTTACTTAAGAGGTCATGCGATAAGTTAATGATCCAGGGAGTAATTCCACATCAGCTTCTAGTTACACACATGTCAGATCTCGACGTCCCACCTAGAGAATAATCTGTGTATGTGTCCCAATTTCCCTCACATACCAGAGCCAGTTCACACCCGTATTGTACACATATGTAAATCCCTTTTTGTAAAGCGGTATTTACCAACCCACTAACTCGGGTATATCGTCAAGTGTTTGTTTAAATGAATAACAACATGAATTGTGAATCACCAAAGTATGACAGTTGATTTGTAGGGTGGGGGTTCTACCCCCTAAGCTATTTATTTACGGTGGACCAGCTAACGATACGTGCTATTTTGCGTGTTTGTGACCAGGCACCGACGATCTATATAGGTGCCAGTCAGGATTTACCTGATATTTTTTTACCTGACGAAATGATTTATTTACTTACTTGTCACTCTGGTACTTTTGCTGCGATACCGATCCATTTTGAAAAACTTCTGAGCGTCTTAATAAATATCAGCCGACCCGTGTCTGCAGATCTACGGCACAAAATAACACAAGTTCGGCCACTGCCTTGCAGACTTGACGGTCTAAGATATAACTGACTCACTCAACCGTACAAAAGTTTGTTTCGGTTCAGCGAAGCGTGTTCGAGTCGCTGGCGCGGTCCATCACCGTCGTGTGAATGTGTGTTCTGTGTACGTTATAGAACGCAACCACTTGCACGTGTATGCCGCTCCTCGAATTATGGCATACATACATGTCAACCATGTGGCAACCCCCAAAAAACACTGTAATGGACCTCCTTATCAAAAGATGTTTGTATACAAATTTCGCGGTGTTAGCTGTTCTTGGACGCCTATGAGCTGTTCTAAGCAATGAGTTATTTGAATTTGAGAAAGATTTCAAGTTAAAGTTGGGGTAAATAAAGATTAAGATCTGACCACATGCTCGCAACTGCATCACTTATAGTTTCTCACACAGGGACATGAGAATCAAAGAGGCTCTTCATATATCGTGTATCGAGATATCTCCTATACTTTAGGAGATATCTCATAAACTAATTGAGATATCGCTAATTTATTAGATATATCAAAACAACTAGAATATCTATAATTATGAGATATCCCTATTACATTAAGTGATCGTTAAAATATATCTCTAACAGTATCTCTAACATTAAAAGATATCTCTTACACTATCTCTTACGTATATACATTAAAAGATATCTCTTACACTATCTCTTACATTAAAAGATATATCTAACACTATCTCTAACATTAAAAAATATCTCTAACACTATCTCTAACATCAAAAGATATCTCTAACACTATCTCTAACATTAAAAGATATCTCTTACACCCAAAGATATCTCTAACACTATCTCTAACACCCAAAGATATCTCTAACACTATCTCTAACACCCAAAGATATCTCTTACACTATCTCTAGCATCCAAAGATATCTCTAACTCTATCTCTAACATTAAAAGATATCTCTAACACTATCTCTAACATAAAAAGATATCTCTAACATATTACTTGGAAATGGCAATATCTTTATGTATATTTGTTTTAATATATATATATCTATTTTTAAAGATATCTCTATTTTATTTAAAGATATCCATGCATTCCCTAATTATAGGAGATGGTTCTGTTACATCAGAGACGTATATACTACATATGGCTTCATATGTCTCTGGTTACATTTAATGATATCTCTATTTCATTTAGAGTTATCTCTGTTTTTGTTTAACTTGCTTTGCAGTGTACTGTGCTGATATGTAGGGAGTACGACATCATTAGACGTTTGAGGGCTCTGGCCCTATCACCAGACTAGATATTTTGACATATAGATCTAGTTAGGACCAGAGGTAACTCGGGCTAAGATCAACGGTAAAAATGTCACCCCAGCTGGCGTCATTCCCTACACATCAGGATGTGTGCGAACGGGAATTTATGCTGAGAGCGGGCAAGGATATTCAAAACATGATATATATACTTTATAAATTGACCAAAACTTTTAGGTCTCCCTACATATATGACATGAATGCGCTTCACGTATTTTCGAGCTAATACCCAGACGTGCTGGGCTAAGTAAACGACCTCATGCTGGCGGCTACTCAAGTTTGTTTTAAATTGGCTGATAAATGAATACCAACTCGTCTGTGTCTCGTATAAGTGGAAAACAGTGACCTAGTATGATAACAACAACCAAATAAATAAATAGGAAAGGTGTGTAACCAGTAACACGTTGATCGTTAGTGTTTTAAGTCAGTGTAACGTGTATCGTCAGTGTTTTATGTCAGTATAACGTGTACCGTCAGTGTTTTATGTCAGTATAACGTGTATCGTCAGTGTTTTATGTCAGTGTAACGTGTATCGTCAGTGTTTTATGTCAGTGCAACGTGTATCATAGTGTTTTATGTCAGTATAACGTGTATCGTCAGTATTTTATGTCAGTAGAACGCGTATCGTCAGTGTTTTATGTCAGTAGAACGTATATCGTCAGTGTTTCATGTCAGTATAACGTATATCGTCAGTGTTTTATGTCAGCATAACGTGTTTGAAATGTCAGTATTACTAGTCGCGTTTTATGCTTACAGGGGATCGAGCGTCCGAGGCGCACAGCGCCGGAGGAGGTGGAGGGTATAGGAAGGAGGGAGTTAACCCCTCCTTTAGCTTGATTTTTTTTTAGAATTCTACTAGGCCCTAGAAGCAATCTCTCGTATTCTGAGAAATCCTCTTAGTCAGATTATTAACTAACTAGTTTTTTATTTAGAATTCTACATAAACCTTTGAGATTTTTCAATTACTTTATCAGACTAAAATTTTCAAGAAGATTTTTTTATTCTTCTTATTACGATTGATACAGACGGTCCAAATTAATCATTAAAAAATAAATTAATAAATATATCTATATGATTAAAACAAATCTTGAAAATTTTAGTGTATGCTTGAGCATACAAGCATACATGTATGCTACTCCACTGATTACGTTTTAGTATCTCCTCATCTGGCAGAATTCGTAGGATTGGAGGGTACCACGGATTCTTTGTGACAGTATCCTCTAGATTCCGAGTAATGAGATATAGAAAACGACGTGGATTAGCAGTGACATTCGGAAAAAACATGTTCGTGCATATCTCAGACCAAGCACATCCGAGTTACTTCCCTTTTCATTTAGTTCCCTCTGCCTTTGAATCTCTTCAACACGACTATACCTTAATCGATTTATTTTGCCCATATATAAGTACCCAGGTACATTGTTGGATGTTTTACAACTGTGAATGATGCCGAGCGGAATGAAGTGTAAAATATAGGTAAAATTCAGCGTCTGCAACATGATGCATTTAGTAGACTGCATCATTGGTTGAAATACATTGTACATGTAATTGTAAACTTCATGTATTGCTGTTTTGATATATTGAAAGAATATCTACTTAACTATGTCACTGAAGCATAAAATGTAGGTCACATTCAGCATCCGCACCATGCATCAGCACAGCAACCGTTGCTGCATCATTGGTGCAAGTATATTCCATATAGCACTTATAGTTAGTTAATCTGATTGACAGTTAAATTTATTCTCAATCAGTTGCACGAAAGGACGCAGCCCGAGTTTGCTCTGGCCCTGACACCAGACTTACACATTTTGATTCATTTCTTATTAGAATCAGACATCAATCTGTCAAAATGTCTAAGTCTGGTGTCAGGGCCAGAGCAACCTTTGGCTAGAAAGGACGGAACAGACGGACGGACACAGATTGATTCTATAATTCGGTAACTGTGTCGTTTTTAATAATAACTCAAAATCGAATCAATGATGTTCTTTTCATATTTATTCAGGCGACATGCGAGTTATTTTCTTCAAAGTTCATGGAGATGAATAGCCATTAATCACGCCTCTAAAGGAGGCTTTTACACTTCATTACTCACGTCTCATTCACTGCTCACGTGATCTTACTTTTAATGTCCTTTAATTCCGTTATAAAGCATATTACAAGTACATTACTATAACCACTTTTACACACTATCTAATTCTCACTGACCCGATGGTATTTTCATTTAAGTAATTTATTTCTTACACAAACTTGGCTCCCCTACACCTTACCTCTAACTCCTACATCTACCCTCTAACCTCGACCTGGCTCCCCTACATCTACCCTCTAACCTCGACCTGGCTCCCCTACATCTACCCTCTACATTTATCGTCTAACCTCGAATTGGCTCCCCTACACCTTACCCTTTAACCTCTACTTGCCTCTCCTACATCTATACCCTCTAACCTCATTATGTATGTAAAGGTTATTGCATGGTTTTCGAGTAACAAGGGATTTATTACACCCGAGCGAAGCGAGGGTGTAATAAGTCCCGA
>JAUMHH010226030.1:0-11921 GCA_032359455.1 Chlamys rubida
GAGAAAACGACGTAATTTTCTCACACAAACCAATGACGCAACAATCAATACCTGCTCTCAAGAGAAGATAACTCTGCGATACGCAAAGACGGAATAGCGATTGGTCAGGTTTTTTGTCACCTAAAACCAATCAAATAACTCACTTTATGCATTCAATTTTGTCACGACATATACCAGGGATGCAGATTAGGTTAGTGATCGTGACCCCTGGCATTTCGAGGAGGATATAAGATATGCTATATTGTAAAGTGTTGAATTATATTATAAACCAGAGAAGAAACTTTAATTTTGTAATTAGGAGTCTGGTACTATGTGTTGATTCTGAAACAACTCAGTAGATCGTCATAGTAATTCCAAGAATACAACATAGTCACACATACCCATATGATCTATTTAGAGACAAACTTGAAACTACTCAGGAAAACGTCATAGTAATTCCGTCTCACACAGTGACATATAACTATTTTAAGTACATGTAAATTAGATTGGAACTACTCAGAATTTCGTCATGGTAATTCCTTGAAATCTCACGCGGTGATATACTTATATATTAAAATTTTGATATGATAAATAAGTTTTATGTACACTTACCTGTCGTTATTGAGATGCTTCTAATTTACACGTTTTAATGTTGCATACATGTAAAATTATTTACGATACATTATTAAAAATTTTTTTTTTTTTTTTTTTTATCTCTTGATGGCAGATATTTCTTTTTCCACTCATTACGCAAAATATAAAAAAAAATATATCTGGTGGTTATCCGAATGAATTTCGTAAAATGCATATGTGCATGTTTTAATTCTACTATTAATTTCATGTATTATTTATAACGCATAGGCTATGTTATATTGCATTGATGTACAAAAATTAATGTAGTTTTTTCAGATTCTTTAAATTAGTTATTGCACATATTCATGTCATTAGATTCGTATTTTACATGTACCTTAATATACAAATATTTCTTATTATAATTGTTTTAACTTACTGTACATACATGACTATGGATATTATTATTGTGTATATTATATCCGGAACAAATCGTTCATGATTAATTTTATTTAAAAAGAAAATAAAATAAAAATAAAAACACAAAAAATGCGAAAGTAATTATTACGATAACTTTTTTTTTATATTTGGGCTTAAATTGTGTTAATGTATATAAGGCATGCAGTAAAACGAACATACTGTATAGAATTAATTCCAATATATGGAAGGTTTAAATGCTCGTTCTTTATGTAATGTATGGGTTAAAAATACAGTGATAAGTATAGAATTGGTTTATAACCATGGAACATGCAGCCTTAATACTATTCCTTTTCCATAGAGATACCGTATTTACCACAATTTGTTGTTCTTTTGTGCCACCTTCTACAAAGATTATTTAAGAATTAATAAACTGTTTATTTTCTTAAGTATGAATACTATATAAACGAATAATAATAATGAAAATCAAATACGTATACATTTTGCTTAAGGTGAAATTCAATTATGGAGATGGCAAATGTGGTTTTTTTAAAGTCAATATTACATTTACTAAATCATAAAAATTTAATACATTTTCTCGTATATTGATGTATTTTGTATTGAAACAAGACATTTTCTTAAAGTAGCATCAACACCCAGTTACACCTTGAAAGACGCAGCTTTATAATTTTGATATTTACACGAGGAAATTAAAGATATAATAACAAATAGACCTGACCATTGTTCTGTTCCTGCCAGTCCTATACAAAACTCATCACAATATAGTTGGTGATTATCCAGTAAACGCCTGTCCTGTAGCTTAGTCAACGAACTATGCGAATTTACAGTTCTCACTTAATATTTTTTTCATATTACATCAAAAAGTAAATTTAAGAATTAAATGCATTTATAAATTATTGATATTAAAATAGAATGTTAGTTTCAATAATCATCCTATAAGCATTAATATAATGTAAATGTACACTATAAAACAAAATAAATATAAGATATTAATGTTAATTTAATATGTTATCAATATTATAATCACTTACTGAACCTCGAAAGAAGTTAAAAGTACTAGAGAACTAATAAGAAACTCATTGTGTCTCATTGTGTCATTTCTTATATATTTACATGTCTAAACTTGGAAGTTATACAATAATAGGTAGCAAATGTAAAACAAAGGTAAAACAAGGGCAAGGCCATCTGAAATAGACTTATTCCTTATAATGAAATTGTTTTTCTATTTAAAGCCAAGTTCCGTTGCGGTAATTTGAAATTGAAAATTGAGACTGGCCGGTATTCTCGCCTCCTTTAGCGTTAAATGAGAGGAAATGTATTTTATGTCAGTCAGGATCGGTCAAAGACGAGCGCCATTTTTTTTATTAGATAGTGAGTTTTATTCTGATATTAGGCGAGTTTTATTTAATGAGGCAAGCAAGTATTGCCCAATTTTTTTAAAAATTAGACCCCTATGAACAATGCTATTGTCTTATGAGAAGTTATGAATTTCAACCTATTTTAGTTGTTCCACTATATTTTATGTGTAGCAGAAGATGATCTTATTTAACCTGTTTAACAAAACTTTTTACTATACTGTGTCGCATAAGTCGAACTGGCTGGATATCAATATATTTCAATGCAATTTGTAAAGTTTTCATGACTTCTAATGTATTTTTATATACCTGTAATATTGACATGTGACACAATTAATAAAATATATTGTATTGTATTGTAGTCATATCACAAGTTAAAAGAAGGAAAATAGGATTACAGCCACTAGTTATGTGTGACACGACACGACACAAAACGTTATATTATGATATGAAACACTATATTTTCGACACATTCTAAAAACGATATCTATAATAGTATAATCTTCTATTAAACGAAACAAATCATTTTAATATAGCTTACAAAACATCAACAAAAGAAAAAAAACAGTTCATTGGAAATTCAGCAAAAAATAAAATACATTTACAATGATTTTCTAACTGGCACACAATGAATCACAGCAAATTCTTGGATACAATTGTATTGATCTTGCAGAGATGATTAGTTTTCTCGTAAAAAATGTACACCTTTGTAAAATTGTATTCATATCAAAATGTTCTCGAAATATTAATTACTATAGCAAAATATTTTGGCCTGATGTGGGTTTTTTTTTTTATCTTGGAAGGAATATCAAGGGAGAAAACAACCCATCTCTATCATATCTTATGAAATTCGTAGATATCACAACATCATATAATAAATATCGAAATTTAATTTTAATATCTATTTAAAAGCTGTAAATTAAAAAAAGAGATATATATGTTTATATAATGCTTTTAACTTATAAATACTAACATAGGCATTTCGTTTTTAATATTTGTGTTCACACGGGTAGAAAATTATGTTTTAACGCAAGTGATAACACTCCACTGGATCACCAAATTACACTGCAAAGCGTAGTGTATAAAGTGAAAACGACCGATCATCGAGGTTAAAAAAACTTGCTCTTTGAATATTTCAGTAGAGCTAAATATACACTTACAATGATGATTGTGAAATGATCAGATGGGGTCGGTGGGGTCATGGGTTGGATGTTAAAGGTAGAAGTGACCATTATGACGAGCAATACGTTATTTTATGCAGAAATATCTCATTTTATCCAGAATAAAATTATCCTAGGCTATGCGCCTTCCAACCCTTTACATTATTTTATTTTACATGCATCACTTTAATTAAACCCTTCATTTGATCTTTCTTTGCACATAGTATAACTCTATACTAGTCTAACTATAGACATCATCTCATCCAAGTCGCGAACAAGTTCCGTTGCATCTTGCCAAAGGCTCGCTAAGACAAAACTATCCAGATTCATATAAAATTTATTTGAGATATCATAATAAAATATATATTATATTTTTGTTATAAATTACAAAATAAAAAATAACAGCAAACACACCTATGCCAATAAAATAGCAAAATGTGAATTGGTCAAAAGAAACCAAAAAATTGTATAAAAACGAATTTTTGAAATAAGAAAATTAAAAACCTCTTTCAATGAGTTCCTTTAACGTTGCATCAGTCGCCAATTCCACATGCGTTAATATTCAGGAATTTTCCATGTATCTTTTTAAGCCACCTAGTCATATGTATTTGTCTTTCGAACGTTGCCATGCCTTTATCATGAAATCTGCGTTATGGTTATTAAAGTGGGAGAAAAAACCTTTGTCTAAGCTTGGGTTTACTTCATTCGTGAAGAACGGTTTCGCATCCACTGCAGTAATGTTTAGTTTATAAGCAACTATACCTAAATACACATCGTCTATCCAGAAAAAATCAACATATGGAAATGCAAGAGCGAAACGCTGTGCACAACTGTAGGAAGTAAGAAAGGCTCCGCCTGCTAGATATGGAGGAAACAAATGAAATGGAAAGTCGACTTTAGATATTATCCATTTGGAATCCGATCTACTTGGTGTCCCACTCATTACTTTCCTTCCATGAAAAAGTGTCTTTCGTTCGTTCATCGGAATGGATTTAGCATATGCTAGAACTTTTGATACATCGACAAAATGATCATCGTCTACAAACAGGAAAAAGTCAGCATTGGAGCAATATTGAACTCCCCAATTATATCCCATAATAGTTTTGTACGTGTTGTTACTGTAATTGTCTACAAAATCCTCTTGTACGATGTCCCGATAGCTTTGTGACTCCAGCGAGATGAATTCAGACGTGTCATATGATATGGCGACCAAAAACACTACTTTCACATTAGGTCTTTTAATTCCACCCCATGACATGCGTATTGCCATTCTTAGGCGATCATTATTGACGGCGGATTTAACTAAAATTAACAGCTTTGGACCAAAATCAAAGATAGAACGTTTATGTGAAGAAGCGGTGAAGGAACAGTCCAAAGGTCGATGGATATATCTGAAAGGATGACGATTTATTGGCGCGTAATCAGGTTCTGTATTATTAGCGATTTTCTGTTCCACAATTTTCTGTATATCTATTTCCAACGGAAAGAAAAATCCGAACTTGTATTTTGGAAAAGTTTGAATATCGTCATACTGTACAGGAGCAATATTCAGTTGTAAGAAATCGTTTATGGAAATAATCAAGAGACAGGCCACACAGCCTGCAAATACACTGTTCTTAATCTTAGCTCGTCTGCAAGCTCGCATGATGACGAGTTTGTCCGTTCGTCAGTATGATGACGCTTGTAGTTGTAAACCTTTTAGCTCCATGCCATTGTTATTTATAATTCGCACAAGTTATACTCCATCCCGAAATTCGTAACGAAATCCATCAGAAATAATCAACATTGTTAACTATTTTGTGACAATGCACCGTTTTCACATTTTTTTGTTCGTATCAAACCATCTAATGACACATGGTATATAGTTTTATCCTTCAAGGAAACGTTTAAGATCAATCACTTCCACTCTGATACGCTGTCATTACGAGTTCCTGTACTCCTATAGATATCCCGCTGTTATGAGCGTGTGATCGTACCATCTTTGGACGTCAAATATGACAATGAAATCCGGTCTGGTCGTGATAGTGTTATCGGTAACGTGTGAACTTGACGCCGTGGTATTCATGATTAAGGTCTTCTTTCCACCATTTCTGAAACATTAAAATTTACAGAAAACAATTAAAGAGATTCGACCATTCGTAAACTATCACATTTATTTTCGTTTTGTTTTATTATAACGCCAAAACGTTAAAATGATCAAATATCATTCATTTAGGATGATATAATTTAAATATATGACTTATATATAAGCAATTGTATCCAAACATATATCTATAAATGCATACCAAAATGAGATTGAAATTTTTCACAAAAATGCCTTTTTCACATCTGCAGTTGTTGAAATCAAGGTTACTCGATGTCAGTGAAACCAAACTGTCTATTTATTACAAATGTAAATATTGAACGTGAACGCCATCAGTTATCATCAAACATACAAAATATCCATCTACTCTTCAGTAAGTCGAATAACTTACACATCAAAATGAATTTATCTTACTTTTATCATTATTTATGCCCGTCATTTTTTAAGATATTGCTAACCATCTGAAAGAGTGGTACAATTCAGAGGTAACTATGACATACAAGTTTTGGAGAGATGATGCGTCGTTTTCGAAACACATTTTTATCCGGATTCGACAGGTTTTTAGAATGCATGTCGTGTGATGTTGGGGGATGGGGGCATACACCTGTTTATACTTAGCGTAAACAACAATAATCTGACACGAGTAAAAACAACATCCAGAAACACCGATTGCATATCAGACGAGCGGGTACTTGTCAATAAATATCCTTTTCATGAAGGATGTGAAATTTCAGACTTTTCCAACAAACTTTCCAAATCATACACTGCAATGATGTTGATTTACTACTGATTTACATTCATACCGGAAGTAGAAATACCCTCTCCCTTTAGCTACCACGTGATTACCAAATCAAGTGACTTTTGTTCCAAAAACATGTACCTCGCAAACGACGTATTACAAACATGTTAATTGTTTAAGGTTACACTGTTCGTGAAGCCATTCCGAAATACATTTTCCCCAACCAAATAATGTTGTTTAAAATCCTTTTGCAAGCATGGTAATTGCTTCAAATAAGCATGAATGATGTAGTGAAATTTATATAAAAATAAAATATAATAGTAATACAGATAAAAATAATTATATCTCTTTTGCAGTTTCGTTAGTTCTTTTTTTCAATTTTCATATAGCTGCACTTATATCAAATTCTGCAAAATACATAATTTCACAAAGAGCTATCAAAGACGCTAACTGTGTATTAACACATTTTGTATACACCTAGTTAGTGTACGTGTGTCTTAGTGTGTGAATAACATCAGGAAATCGCTGCTTCTTGACACACCGGTTAGATGTAGTAACTTCCCAGCATATAAAAAGTTCTCAGACCGTGCCAGACCAAAAAGTTTTAGTCATATGTCATCCTAAGCGGTTGAGGAAGTCAAAAGGAAATTGACAAACAAATTCTAACGCATATATCTAACACAGCAGTATATGTGTATATCAGAAAAGGTGTTCATTACGAGATTTCAAGCCAAAGGGGAACACATATAATGTAACAACATTCAATGATACACAAAACAAAAACAAGCATATCAGCAAGGTCTAGCCTATAACGTCAAAACACTTCCTGCCAAAAGCAGCACTTTCCTCCGTACAATTTCGTGTTATTAAAAACGTTTTGATTAAAACATTATTTAGCATGTCATATAGTAATTCAGGACTTTTATTTCGGTCCCGGTTAATATAAATTTCTCAGATCCCTATAACCACATATTCACCTCAACAAAAGTCTATAATTGATAAATATCATATTTTAGTGCATCACCTGGAGCCCAAATTTCGAACTGCAATTAAAATATATCTCAATGATCTAAAGTACAAAAAAATGTGCTACCGCTATTTAATTTCATATAATTTACCTGTATCAACTGCAAAAAACTACTGAAGCAATTATTTTTTAACAGGACTTCCAAAGTGACAGCCAAATCGGTCTGAAGCCTATCAGCGGGAAACCTTGTAGTGCACTTGGACAAAAAGTGTACCGTTACGACCAAACATCCGTTATATATCAACATTCTTATTCAGAAAAGACCGATGCACAAAAGATATTTAAACAGAAACTCATATTTACGGTTGAGATTGTTCAGATATACATTGTACACGCTCAATGTGTTGTGTTAACGAAAACATACATGCATTTTTTTTATATTAAAATAATGAACCCTCCTTCAACTCAATATAAATAATTAATTAAAATAAAAAAATAAGCGTTTTAAGAAAATGTTGATTGTAAACCGTAAGTTGTATTCGTTTTACACTTATCCCCAAACAATATAATTGATGGACACTGATGGGATTGTTGCAGTAAAGCTGACTACCCTACAAACACACGCAGGGAATAATACTTACAAAATGAAAAAATTGTAGCTTGCTTGTATGAATGTTATTACTTTTCTTTTTTCTATGAAAACAATACTCTTTTATGTTTAATAAAAGTGTTTTTTATTCACATATGTTTGCTTCATACAACCACATCTCGTAATCCTGTATATGCTTTTACCCTCCGACCACATGCTCTTGCCCCTCTTTGTCCCCTTGCCCAATTTCCGCGATGTCGGTTCCTCTCAATACTCGTATCCCTTCCCCACCCTTTTTCTCTACCTGGTCCCCTTGCGCCCCTCTTTAAACGTATTCATGATATTGATTTTTCTCTCTGACTCTTCTTTTGCTTAACGATTTAGTTTGTCTTCCTAGGCCTTACCTTACGATTAATGAGATAAGCTGATATCGATCTAAAACCACATGCAAACGGATCGACCTGCAAAGTTCTAAAAGATCGCTTACAGATATGTAAAAATCATGTCATTGCAAGACCACGCGCCATTAACCACGATATCAACAGGTTTAATTACAGAGCGTATAGTCAAACATTGTTTGTTATAGATATTAAATATCAAAAGTGATTTAAACACACTTTGGAAGTATTAAAAATACAATAACAATCAAAATGCAAATGCAATAACAGACACGGATGAAACGAAATAGTTAAGTTGTAGAATGGGTAGAATTACACTTGCTTTGAGCTGAGAGATCGATGTCTCTTCAGATGGTGTAAACAAGCAGTAGAGTTTATTGATTGATATGGTTAAACATTTAAGTAACAGTTAAGGTCATTTAAGGACGTGCCTACGTGTGTGTAACACATGTATATGCATGCATATATATGTGTGCTGGGGGCAGCGTATGTTGGTGTAATTGCCTCCTTGTGATAGCGCGGATCTGATGCCGACTTTATAGTGCTGCCTCACTGAAATACCATACTTAAGACACCCAGCACAGCATTCCGCCCGGTCACATTTGACTGACCACGGGTGAACAGGTTGTTGTCATTACCATAAATGCTGAACGTTAAGCAGGGAATAACAAATACCATTTTTAACGACTTCGGTATGTCCTGGCCTGGGGACAGAACCCATTACCTTCCCACCATGGCGAACGTTCAGACACAGCATGTAAAGAGGTACAGTAGAATATAAAAACTAATCTGGATATGGTTAGAGTGCATTCATACCTATTTGATAAGATAGTACTACAAGGTATTAAGAACGTGAGGTATTTAACAAGTAGTTTTTCTTTACATTTGAAATGCCATTTCCCTATTTGCGTGCATCAGTATATTTCAAGTTTTTGAAAGGCCTTGGGGCTTTATGACAGTTCATTGGATCACATCAAATGACGGTTTACAAATGAGATATAAAACACTTTTCCAACATAAAAAAAATCAATTATAAGTTCATACTTGGTCCATATTCAATATCACCAGAAGGTGTTTTCTTTCAAAACGCATAGCAACGCCTGACATTTGAAAGTATACACAACACGTACTGACCCTAAGAAAGTTATGACAAATGCATGTTTGGACTAGACCAATATCAACAATCTCAAGCACGTTTTGCGATCAAACCGTACAGTCACACCTGTATTGATGTTGCTAACGTTGAGGTCTCCCGATCATTCAATACGACAGGATAATTTCGCCCCTCACCCTATCAAAATACTCACCTGTGATTACGTTTTGATTGAGCGCTCGAGACGGTAAAAACCTGAGGACACCGCTCGGTATTCTTATACTGAACGACAAATACACGATTACACAAGAGCTAGGTATCACGTTCCTTTCCTTACAAAGGAAATCTGTCGACAGAATATTTGAAAAGAACTTATTGCTGATGCTTCGTTTAGAAGTGCATTCAATACTTGGTAGATTTTATTCTATTTCGAACGGTGTTTTTAAAGCATATTGAAAATGTATGACAGTGTTGGTAGCCAATCACCTTTTTTATCATCTATGTAAACAAATATTTTCGGAGGGTTTTATTACTAAATGTTTAAGGTTTTGTTTAGAGTTGGATTAAAACGCTGACTCATAAGATAGACATTTAATATAGATCACTAGTTAAATTATATCGAAACTTAAAGTTTAAACAAGACTTTTGGCATTGACTAACATGTTTGCTTCAAGGTAATAAAGTGTTATGTGTATTTCATACTGGTAGAGACACAGACAGGTACCACGCTGTGCAAATATTCCAAATATTCAGATTTTTATGTTTATACAAACAGTATCAAGACAATATACATAAGCAACTTCAGCAAGTAATTGGAGAAATAACTATTATTAAAAATATCGAAGATTTTAAAAGTAGGAACCGTTTCATCAAATCACAGGAGTTTAATTTCATACTTAAATTTACAAGTACATGTACCTTGCTGAATATTAAATAATAACTGTATGAAATCAAATTTGTGTATGCCTTGTGGATCGATATGTGACACTCAAGTAAAACAACAACATACAATGTATATTCAGGTGATAGATTGTTTGGATAGGAAACGGTCTGATAACAGGCGTTGTATTTTAGACCTTACGTACATTCAAAAGGAGATTCTTTGCTGAAAAAAGAAATAAATCTTCTTGCCTCTATACATGAACTTTTGCACGAAAACCTAGTGCTCCCAATGTGCTCCGCCTGTAACAGGACTATACTGATTAGGACTGGGTTAGGTAGGATACGGGGATAAATATATCGTATGAAGGGCGTGTACCTTATTATGAATTTGATACTGCAAGGATATCAGATTACGACATGCCCGAACCGATTTATAGCCTTATGACGTGCACAATCACTCGTCTTTTGAGACTTTGTAAACATTTTTTTTTTCCTAGACCGCTATGTTCTTTGTTTACTTGGAAAATGTCACCGTCAAAAGAGTCCGTCAATGTATTGATAATTACGAGCTGTGCATGGGGTTGTACAGGTGAGTTGCCATCCGGGTTTCGTCCAAAACATTTTTTTGTCAATTACCTGTTCCATTTATTAACGACATGCAAGCCAAAGTATGGTTTGTTCTATTTTTCTTATTGATAAGGTTCTTGTTAACCTAACAGTTCACGACCCATTAGCATAAAAAAATCCTTTTTATGTTATTAACATTTGTATAATATTAACAAATAAATTACTTAAATCTTCCCCTACCAAAAGAAAATGACAGAAACTTCTCCAACCCGAGAAGTAGTTTATTTGGTTGTACAATCCTACGCTCTGCCGAGGGTTAGTCAACCAAAAAATCACCTGGAGGGTTGGATATTATTTTGTTACATACGCAAGTTAGGGGATAATTATATTTCACCCTTCATATGGCTTTTAAAATCGTTATCATCATGTCTAATCTGTATGCTATTCTGATTCGCACATAGCTTCTCCCGACAAGAGACGATTGGTCCCGTGACGTCATCGTATTGTTCCTTTCTGTGTGCAATCTGTCAAACCCTAGGGGGTGACAGATACTTCTTAAACAGGTAAACAGTGACAATCTAGACAATAAATGCTTGACTTGAATTAATCCTGATAATCATTAGTCTGATATATAGACATTGAAAACTGAACACTCTCTATCAATTCTTCTAGCGTAAACAAGGTTAATTTCAACGTGAAACTCATGGAATAACCTGAATTAATTGATGCCGAATTAATATCCTAAACAAAAACGACTCAAGATTGGTTAGATAACAAATCAAATAATGCTAATAACGAATAGATGACAGCCATCCACCTTCTCAGGTATTTTACGTTATCTTGGAAAAGGGGAGATGACAAACGCTACTATGCGTAGTAATATGAAGTGGTCATTGTGTGTGAAATCAGCTGACTGGTTGCACGAGAATCGTTGTATCCATAGTGTATTTATGGTCTAATGGCAGTTGTTTTCAGTTGGTAGATTCATGTACAGAACAAACATCAGGAATGTAAATATATCTATACAAGAGGCCCAATGGGCCTGCATCGCTCACCTGGTATAAATCTCACACTTGTAACCTTAAAGGTGATCTAATATAA
>JAUMHH010226041.1:0-11921 GCA_032359455.1 Chlamys rubida
TTTTAAGGTTCATCAGTTTCCACGTGTGACTTGTAACAGCGACATTTTTTAGGTCGTTCGATCATTGTAAATCAGGAATGTTTCGGGTTAGGCAATTTTTAAGGCATAATCATGATCTTCGCTATGTTGAAATGATGTAATACAAACATGAAATTCATCGGCTTACGCCGAAAAAATTTCAATTTTACCCTGGTACAAGATATTTAGGCTTATATTTGGTCTATTACACATCTCCTTCAGCAAATTGGGATCATTTCACCATGAACGTAGATTGTTAATTAGTGTCAGTTTGATTTGAATGAGGGTTTTACTTTTTACTTTTTGGAAGGCAGTTTATAGAATTTGGTCAAATTGAGCCAGTCTCCCTACATATGAAGAGAGGTCGACAACTATGACCTTATAAGACATGCATAATTCACAAAAATAGTCAACTTATCTGACCAAATTAATACAATGTTTGAAACAAAATAATTTACCTTCACAAGATCTGCAGTAAATCGGAGCTAGCGTATGTGGTGTTCGTACATATATATATATACTCTATTTCAATGTCCTTGTTCTAGCAGATAAAATCTAAAAGTAGCTTGGAAATAAATTTGACAATTGAAATATGAAAAGAAGGATGTAGGCTATAAACGTAGATATTAATTGGCTATAAATGTCATAGTAATGGAATTGCAAAAATTATCTTTTTGATTTGAATGACAGGTAGATGCAGACTCGGACCATCACGGTGTTTGATAAGGATGTACAAGTCTGGACGGACTGAAGCCTGGTACATGTAAGTCTAGTACGCTGGGTTACATCACAGTGATCATGTCGGGCAAATTGGACATGTTTATTAGGAATAACCTGTCTGTATGGACAATCAATAGAAAATCTATAAAAAAATATACATTTTTGTATATAAATGATTTTTATATACATATATACATACATGAATTACATGTCAAAATGTTTATGCTCCAAGTAAAACCAGTGTGGGTTACTTCTAACACGGACTTAGATAACTTTTATAGTTTTGCAACAGATGATGAAATTTAATTACCTGTTTCTATGTTACCTTAAAAGTCATGAATTTAACATATTATAAGATGTTAATATATTAGAACACAGAATC
Organism: Chlamys rubida; assembly: GCA_032359455.1. Taxonomy (NCBI): domain Eukaryota; kingdom Metazoa; phylum Mollusca; class Bivalvia; order Pectinida; family Pectinidae; genus Chlamys; species Chlamys rubida. The sequence goes on from JAUMHH010226041.1 coordinate 1,121, forward strand.
TGGGCCAGTGGGAATGACAGACTGACAGACAGACAGCAAATAACCGGTAATTAATTTTCATAGCTGCGGAAAACAGGCAAAACAAAAATATCTGAACAATAAAAGCAAATATAGATCTAGATAAAATAATAAAATGAAAGAACCAAAAAAATAGAAAACCAAAAAATCAATTGACAATTATATGGATTATGGGCCAAATGGACAGAATTGGATCTATAGCACTGACTTCACACACTTTTGACCTTGAAACGATACAAAGCAATTGGCAGAGGACATATACGAGGAACCTACATGTACAATACTAAACAATAGGATCCTGTGTGATCAAAAGCCTGTACATCTCAAACAAAATCTTGAACTTCTAGATCACAAATCTGACAGAAGTATGATAGATCAAAGTGTATATTAGGCAGAGCGTTCATGGTTGTAATGCAAGGCTAAGCCTCCATACTTTATATTAATAGTACACAGGGCTTGGACTTGGACTTCAAATATGTAAACTAGACTAGGACTTCTAGCAACAATAGATGTACCTGATTCTGTTGTAAGTCTTGCAATATTCACAGCAAAGAGCTCATACCTATGACTTCTGCACAATGTGAGCTAAAACTTGTAATGTTCACGCCAAAGAGACCATACTTCTGAACACTGGATTAGGCGAAGAACTTGTTATACAAAATTAAACTGAGCTGAGGCTTTTATAAGATAATGCTTCTCCACAATGAACTAAAACTTGTAACATAAAAGGCAAAGAGCTCATATAAGTTCATGCTTTTCCACAATGAACTAAAACTTGTAATATAAAAGGCAAAGAGCTCATACCTCGATCAACTGGACTTACACTTATATATTCAAAGGAAAGAGCTCACAGTTATGTACAGTATGAGCTAAGACTGGTATAAATAAGGGAAAAGCTCATACTAAAAGCACTAGACTAAGACTTGTTTAAAACAGGTAAAGAGCTCATATCTCTGTAAAGTGCTCCGAGACTGCTATAAAAATCAAAGAGCTTTTATCTCTGAGATTTGTGTAAAAGCCAAAGAGCTCATACCTTGGTACGTAAATTCTAACAAAGAGCTCATACCTTGGTACATAAATTCTAACAAAGAGCTCATACCTTGGTACATAAATTCTAACAAAGAGCTCAAATGTTCATCTCTTAACTTGTAATGTTACAAAGAATTCATAGATATATCTACACATTATAGGGCTTGGAAGATTACATTCAATATCGGCCAAAAGCTTGTATATTTGTACACTGGATTGGAGCAATTAGAGGAAAAGATCTCATACAACTGTACAATAGAGCTTAGAATATGACTTATTATATAATATAAGATAAAAGCTCATTACTCAAACCTTGGATCAGCTCAATGAAAATGACTTATGATAGCTTACAATTCCATCCTTTCACGTTCCATTCAATATTTCTCTATTAAATAACAGCTTCAGCTGGAAATGTTTTTTTCTCTTTCTAAATTCAAAGTGTTAAACTAATTTAATACAAATACATTGAAATACTTAAATAAGATTTAATTATCTGACATACCAGTAGGTTTGTCGGAATGAAGCTATTTTCAACACATTAACACGATTATAACTAAATGCGTACTTCTAATAGGCCTGTACCAAGAAGTAATTCACATCAACAAACATGTTATCTTTTATCAAATTGCCTTCTTTATGTACCGCTTACATCACAATTACGAGCAGTGGGGAACAGAAGTCTTGATTTGTAAACAAAACAACAACAACATGGAACCAAGTCCCACTTCCACATTAATACAAATCTTATCTTTGTTTTTATATGTACCCTTATAACTGTATAAACAGCTTACCGATCTAACACGCAAACAGATTTGAATTCAATTCAAACTGACTTTAGAGCTAGGTGTCAAATATAGTGTACCAATTTTCTGGTAATTTGCTGATAAAAATCAGAAAATCGGTTTACATTTCACACCCGGGCCGAAAAAAAGTGACAAATGTTGTGATCGGCCACAGGGGGTGGACACTGGTCAGCCTGTTGGCATTGAGATTACATGTTACCCGACACCTTACCTGTGTCCAGCCACTATGGCCATTGTTCGGTCAGTAAGTTACCTGCTCTGTTTAGCTCCTGGGCAGGCTAGTCACTTAGCAAGGCCATAAGGTTCCTGGGCCCCTACACAATGACCAAGTAACTTAGCTTTTCAAGGAGACATGTAAAGAGCTTAGTTCAATAAAAAGTCAATCATTCCATGGAGGAAATAGGTATTTTATTATCTATATATAACAGTGACAGGCCTCCTCTGATTAACTTGGCAAATTCTAGGGACTGCCCACTGCCCCCGGAGTTAGGATCTAGATCCCCTAGGCCTGTAGTTAAAGGGACCCCGTTATAAATGTCAGGTATCATAAACTCCTTTCAATGTCATCGTAACCTTTCATTTTAATATCATCATTTTAAGGAAATGTGGATATGGTCAACAATATAAGTCCTGCAGACTCTCTTAAAAGTTGGTCCCAAGCAAGGAAAAATATTACTACTATGTAAACAGGCAGTATCATTTTACTACGAGATAACCAGGCAATAATATTTAATTTACAACCAAAGAAGTTAAGATATTTTAATCATTTGGAATATTCTGGATTTTTTTTTTCATCATTCAGCATTATTACACCAGTAAAAAACTTTTCAACTTATCTTTTCTTGTTATAATAATGTAAAACTCTCCACATTCAATGTTTTTAAGCCCAAGACAAATTGGTTTTAAATGCTCATTAAATAAACTACAAAGTATATAATCTGAGGGAAAAAAAGCTACAATTCGATCAAATATTTACTGTAATTCAGTCATTTTTATTTGTCAAAACTGAGAAAAAAATTACAGAAAATATAAATTGATTCAGGAATTCAAATTTTTGTATCACAATCCTCAGTTTATCAATATTGGACACTATTTCGGTAGAAACTTAAGTTAACAATTAACTCTACGTTGTTGCTACTTATATCTCCTAAAATGAACTTAAAATGTATTATATTTCAAGACTAGATAGTTTTCAAGTCGGGACTTTTATTGTATATACTTTTAAAACATATATTTTACAATTAAAATTAAATTAAAATTAAAACATTCTATTTCTGAATACTACATTACTTCCCCGAAAAATTAGCAATGTATCCTTTCGAAATTTCCTGTGACAAAATAAGGAAGACTTATTATAAATACACATTAATCATATTTATACCCAACCTTTAATCGTTTTAAAAGTTACGTTCCGATGTACTAATAATGTTTTAGAAACTTCTTTAGAAGTTTTGGAAATTTTATATGATGAATTGTTTAGTGATAACTAAAGGCTGTGTAGAATAATAACTTTATAAAAATAAAAAATTCAATAAATAAATTAAAACAAGAACATTGTTACATGTTTTTGCCATTTTTTTTTCAAACATATTTACAATAACTTTACAAAATATATAAAAGAAATTTTAACACAAAACGGCAAATCATTTGATGTAGTTATTCATATATCATCAATAGATAATTCCCGAATCTATATGATCATGTCAAGCTTAACCAGCTAATCATTACAACGCCGGGATTCATTTTTCGGAGAATTGGCGGTAGTGCGCAGTGGTCAATGTCGGTTTGACTGTAGGCCCAGGCTGAGGCCAAGAGTTAAAAACTGTCCTCTCTCAGTTGTATTTCTTTGGTATACTTCAAATTAATAAACACACGTTGATGATTTAAGATATGAACTGCGTGTCATAAATGTACAGTGACTGCTGTAAGTCTACGGTAAACCTATAAATAATCTAAAACGCTACCAATCATCACTAGATATTAAAGTGAAGGCCATCAGAAAATCTCACATATTTATTTATCATTTTAAATGAGCATTGTTGAAGTGGAAGAAATTGATGTGGGAAATAAAAATTACTTTGATTTCCATAAATATTTCAAAAAGAATATATTATAAGGAAAATGTGGTTTAAATTGCTTTATAAAGTTACCTACTCCGAAAAAAATATCAAATGTAACAATTTAAGATATTACTACATTGTATTAGTTCTAATAAATGTAGGTTAATAATGGAAATGTTTATTTCTACATAATTTAACTTTAATACACGAAAAAGTATGACAAAAAATAAAACAAAAACTGATCGAAAATAATAATCAAAAGTTCTTTTGTTAATGAAAAATTAATCTAACCAACAATTTTTCACTATTGATCATGTATAGCTATATCCTGTATCATACAGTAACTATAATTCCTTTCAGCTTGAGAAGAGTAACAGAGGAGACAATCTTTATTAAGTGCGAGTGTTCGCAGTATCTTCAGTGTTATTTAATTTCCCCTGAAAATAGTTCATAAAGGACAAATTCACATGAGAAGAAGCACGGGTTGACCCTCGCCTTCGACCCTCGCCTGCAGGGGATATCTTGTACTTTCACACTACTGCTAATTGACAAGTGTCTGGTCACCAGAGTGAAATAATATTTTTGGTTTTAAATTCTAACTAATATTCCCGGACGTATAACAACTCCATCAGCCACAGTAAAAGTGTCCATTACAGAAGTGAGACTTTCAGTGCTGTACTTTAGCAGCGTTAGTTTCAATTGTTAACTAGCACAATAGGCACTTATTTTTATTTATTTTTTCGAAAAGTTTTTAAATTGTATCTTTGGAGCAGAGTTCCAGACTTGACTACTGATAGAGCTCGTTTAAAAATTGGAAATAAAAATAATTACTTTTTTTTTTTTTTAATTTTTGTTGAACTGTTTTAAGAAAAAATCTTAAAACATATGTTTCAGTTTTACTGTACAGTATGTACCTTGAATACAGACCATTAAAATTAAATATTTAAACCTCTTTATTCAAGAACGTTTAGAGTAATTTCTATCTTATATTGATCTCATGTATAATTGTAGCATGTGTAATTTTAACATTTTAGTATTAGATACAAAGGAAATCTTTAAGACTTATAGAACAATAATGTATTATGCTGAATTAATTCAGAAGTAACTCTTGAAAACTGCATGAAATTCATTTTTTTGCAATGGAAATTTATTTGGATTTGAACATTGTAATAATAAATCCAATCCAATCAAAAATGGTTTGCACTGGGTATATACTATGTACCCTTTCATTCATTTCCCTGATATTACATGTACAAGCAATAAAGAAAAACATGAATTTTCCTCTGGATCATAATCTATGAAAATGACTGCGAGTTTTATTTACTGATTCTGTTTAGAGAATTGCCAAAATATGACTTTAATGATATGATTCCAATATATGTAATATAATCTATGGTAACACAGTCGACACACAATCATAGACATGGCTGTTTCAACAGATTTCAACTCGATAAAACACACATTTTCCTACCGTATGTTAAATTACTTGGTTTTATTTTTGAGAAGGAAAAATGTACTCAATTGATTTTCAGGTGTTTTGTTTGAGATTTGTAGGTGAAACGGGAAATACAGGTATTAAGTTTTTTAACCTAAGTATATGTACTTCATATACCATTATCAATTGCAGGAAGATAAGGGTAGTTTATGTTAATCTGTCAAAGTTAATTTGTTCAAACTGTAGAAAGTTTTAAAATTTGTTCTAATTATTTAGTTTAACTAAAGGATACTCAACTGCAGTATCTGATAATGTCTATATCATTTGATTATTTTCTGCTTGTATGGTCATACTTCAGTTATCTATAAATTAAATTATACAACTCTGTTTGGATAATGCTTATTGCTAATTACTGCTATAAATTAACAGCAGCATTTATTTTTAAAATGTATGCTATCTGCTCCACTACTTATACTGTATTTGGAACTTTGAAACTAATGCTATCTTGCCATTACTATTTTAAATGAATACCAATATTGTACCTTCCACACCTGTATTTTCATCTTTTTTTATAGTACTAATTTCCTTCATAACCATTAACAGAAGTCTACAAATTTATATATTTTAATGTTTGAGAAAATCTGCAAAACTTATATATAAATGTCTTGCATAAGTTGTCTTTTCCTGATGGAAAAGATGGAAAAAGTGGAAAAAGTGAAGAAAGTTCAAACGAAAGTGAATGATAATTATAAGCTATAACATTATATGTACTACCCAAAAATGTTTATGTTGATCGGTTCAATACAGGACGAACATATGTACCGGTAAAGCACAATAGTTCTAGGTTAGATTTAGTAGGGTGTCAGTCGGTACAAGCACACATATCGGTGTACATACTATTACACACATAATGGTTCAACTGTAAATTATATTTATTATAATTACTGACAATCAGAAATGTGACCCAACAGTCACCAACTGATGGCTTTTTACTGAATAGATAAATGTCATTATTCTTTTTACGATTTAAAGGTTAGCAGAAAATGATGGAAAGTTTAAATAGAAGAATCCTAATTCATATTACCTAACGAGGTTCGAACAAAGAGATCAGTCCTGCGCTTGTAATATTAAACAAGACGATGCATTTTTGTATGGCTGTTTAGCTGATGGAACCGATAACTCTCGGCTAATTATCCCTACCACACACAAGCTGTGCTGTAAAATCATAATGAATTTCGATCAAAAATGGAATATAACTTGGTGAATTTCATTGATTTTAAACGATAAAATCAAGTCTTTTTTCCAGGTCAGCATGGACTCCCAGTAGCATTGACATTCTCATGACTGGTTGAGTGCCAGTTCAATAATTAATTTGAACCGATAGATTTTATCATTTATCTATCGACATAATTTCTTTGGTTTCGAAAATTATATACATGCTTGAGAATACGTTTCAATTCTTTTTAAATAAAATGTAATGGATTTTTTGTTGGGTTTATTAGTTGAAAAATGGTAATTAGAACAGCAAAACCTTTTTTTTAGTAAAAAATTAATTTAAACTTACTTCTCAGAGATCTTCCTTCAGAATCCGGGGTTCCCCTATCAAAGTCTCCCCCATCCGAGAAATTTTCTGAGTTGGTGGCAGAGCTGATGCTAGAAGGACGTTCTTCCTTAACAAAGGGTGTGGATCCCTTACTTTCCGCACCCTCGTGGAGGGGATCACAACTGTCCCTGTCCAACTTCTCCGAGGAGGCATAACTAGAGCTGGACTCGTCAAGTTTGGGTTTTTTAGCCAAAGAAAAGGCCGAATGATAGTTCTCAACTCCTTCAGGGTTACTGACAGGCCTAAATGCACTCCCACCCCCGGGGTTAATCAGCCCCATCCCGCGCTCCAGGTTGGCACGTACATAAGGGGGGACAGGTGTGTACAGGGGAGGGGGGAAGTGTTCCCCTGGTCTGTACATGGTAAAGGGAGGGGTGCCGAAAGGTGTCGACAAGTCCTTGTCCACATTTTGTCCTTGGAAGTGGTGGGGTGGGGCGGGCATCCTCGCCCCCTCGTGATTTTCAGCTGTTGATGCCAACACCATCAGAGCCGGAGAAGTGAGTGGATTAGGAACAAATGAAGTATTATCCATGATACCTGGGTTTCCAGCCTGAGCTGCGGCCACTGCTGCTGCATGGTGAGAAAAAAATGGATTTTTGTGCCACAAATTAAAACGAAACATGGCAAAATCAGAAATACCACTCATGTTGTAATAGTTTTCAGGAAAAATTGTCCCTTTCCTATTTTTTGAGCAATTCATGAATTATGTTTTAAGTTAGAACTGTCCAGTAAAGTATTATTCCTGTAAAGCACTACAGGTAGCACACCAGCCTTCCTCTAATTACTCCAATAGTTGTCGTCTTTATAGTCCGATTACCCGATGAGCTATTGTAATACAGATGGGTATGTTCATTGGTTTCGACTATTTATCTGACTGGAGCAATATTGGAACAGCCCACTTTAAATATATTATCTTACAAGACTGAAGTGTCAAGTGGTAGCGGCACATGCGCAGTAACGACCACTTCCATATATGGCAACTGTCAATAATAGTCTACCTATAGGAATTCCCCTTCACGTAAATAAGATAAATATTTCGGGAAATAAGACTTTATATACAAAATAAAACACTTCCCGTCATTAGTTAGCTATAAGGATGCTTCAAACTGCAAAAAAATGGAAAGGACATCGATTTTCAGAGGCAGATGGTACTCGATTGAAAAGTGCGCTATTTGTAAACAAACCGAGCGCTGGGTTGAGTTCCAGTCCCAACTATGATGGGACTGATTAATAAATTGACAAAAACAAACATGGCTTTACAATAAATAATCAGATAATGCACATAAATAGATCCGATTTTAGCATTTGAAACAATTATACGGGCACTTCAAATTGGGATGACAAAGATATCAAACGGATAAATTTGGCAATACTCACTGAATACTAGGATAACACCTTCGACATTAGTGCCTCGTTCTCACAGGGAAATCCCCACTGAGAATTGTGGGTAAAACGAGGATTCCCTTCCGTGTTCTTAAAATAGCTAAACTGATTAGTGTGAGATGTTTATATTTCCCATGCTATGTTTTGCATTCAACGTTGTTATGGACGGTTACCGATGATAGACCAATATATTTAATTCCTAGTTCGACGCCTTTCTAGACAGCGGAAGACTCTGATAAGGTTCCGAGTCATGCTTCATAGTGACATTGATATATAAGTTAGATCACGGAATTAGATTAGTGGTTAACTTAGATATAAATAAAATTAGCTGCAATGACACCACACAGCTAGCATGCTCATTAAAGCAGAGAGGAATATATATAATAATGTAATATTTATTATAAACGTCTCTGATTAAAGAGACATACATTTCAGTCTACGTTATTTAAACTATATGATTTTTTTTCATTTGGCGTTTTGAAAATATCATTGGTGTTACATATAAAATCACGGAATTAAATTATACATGATCACAGGTCTCTTAATATATTTTTGTGGTAAATTGCCGAGTTTCATCCCCGTTTTTATTTATTTTTTAATCATCTAATTCACAAAATTCTGCTTTTATTATTTATTTATTCGTTTAACTCAAATTCAATCAACTTGAAACATAAAACAGCATGCCAATTTACGCTACTATCGAATATGAATCAATGTAGGTATTTCTTACGTTTGTTTTAAGCGGTTTCGACCAGATGACAAATTTGAAACGTTTAGTATATTTGGTTATATAATCTAAAATATATGAAAATAAATTAAATACAAAAAAAAATCATACAGCATCCTTAATTGATGGTCATCTTTTAGATATATTTTCAAATGTTACCATAAATTTCAATTAGCTTTGTGTAAATAAATAAATAGATAGATAATTTAAACCACAGACTTAGATAGCTAATTCAATTCCGTGTTTAAACTAGTAAAATAATGATTTAAGATAAAGATTAAATATTTTCGGTATATGTTCTAAAAAAAGGAAGTGTAACAGATCTAGACATTTCAACGTGTAACGTTATTTGCTGTGGTGTACATGGAGAGGTCATAATGAAGTTACTTTATATATCGAATAGATGTTACCGAATTCTGGGTACGTTTGTATATTTCTGTGTAAATTTGTACAATTCTGGGTACGTTTGTATATTTCTGGGTAAGTTTGTATAATTCTGGGTAAGTTTGTATATTTCTGTGTAAGTTTGTACATTTCTGGGTACGTTTGTACATTTCTGTGTAAGTTTGTACAATTCTGGGTAAGTTTGTATATTTCTGTGTAAGTTTGTACAATTCTGGGTACGTTTGTACAATTCTGTGTCAGTTTGTATAATTCTGGGTACGTTTGTATAATTCTGGGTACGTTTGTATAATTCTGGGTAAGTTTGTACAATTCTGGGTACGTTTGTATAATTCTGTGTAGAAATCGAACGTCGAATCTAATAACATATTTGGGTATGCAAAGTTACGTATTTGCATACATTCCGGCAATTTATATAATGCCATCGTGACACACCCTGTGTCATAGATGATTATTTGAAAAGATACACTTATACATATATATATATATATGTTATTTAAATAATCTGTTTGTTAGAATTTGATTTTTTTATCCTATATTTGCTGATTGAGAAGACATACGTTCGCCACCAGTGCCCCTATTTGTCGTTACTTGACTTGCAGTGTGATTAGAGTACCCCCGGTCAATGAGTACTACAAACAATACATTTACCCACTCATTATGTAATCAAGCTATTAAAAAATTAAACCATTGTTAATAGCTGGCGTTTGAAGCTTTTATGCTGCACCGAGATCTAGACAAGATAAATTACAAATGATGCAGCGATAATTTTTGATTTAACAAAATTTGTGTACGTCACGTTTTAGACCTCCTGTGTAGCGTCACAAAAAACGGTGTGTGGTATGTATACGGCGTAGTAAACAGTTGTCTGTGTGTGATTAATTAACACGTTATAGTCTGAAATATAGGTTCATTGGGTACATTTATCAAAGTACATTCACACAACAGTAAATACCATTCACCAGACAGGTCTTACATCGTCGTAAATATATATACTACAAATACCATTAACTCAACTATATGCGGTTATATTTCTTACATTGTAAATATATAAATACCAATAACTTTACTGTATAAGCGGTTTTATTTCTTATATAGTAATACATCAATACCATTAACTTTACTGTATAAGCGGTTTTATTTCTTATATAGTACATACATAAATACCATTAACTTTACTGTATAAGCGGTTTTATTTCTTATACTGTACATACATAAATACCATTAACTTTACTGTATAAGCGGTTTTATTTCTTATATAGTAATACATAAATACCATTAACTTTACTGTATAAGCGGTTTTATTTCTTATACTGTACATACATAAATACCATTAACTTT
>JAUMHH010226052.1:0-11920 GCA_032359455.1 Chlamys rubida
GGGAGGGTACTGTAGTCCAAGGACTACCATGTTATTAGTCTTTACAATCCAGGGAGGGTACTGTAGTCCAAGGACTACCATGTTATTAGTCTTTACAATCCAGGGAGGGTACTGTAGTCCAAGGACTACCATGTTATTAGTCTTTACAATCCAGGGAGGGTACTGTAGTCCAAGGACTACCATGTTATTAGTCTTTACAATCCAGGGAGGGTACTGTAGTCCAAGGACTATAATATGATTAGTCTTTACAATCCAGGGAGGGTACAATAGTCCAAGGACTATAATATGATTAGTCGTTACAATCCAGGGAGGGTACTATTGTCCAAGAACTTTAATATGATTAGTCGTTACAATCCAGGGAGGGTACTATTGTCCAAGAACTATACTATGATTAGTCTTTACAATCCAGTTATGTTATGGATTCAATAAAAATTGTACATAATCTTTTCGATATTGAATTACAGGTCAGTTTTTATACATTACTTAGATGTTTTATATGATGCGCAGTCTCTACCAAAAACGAAACGAAAAATCAGCTTATCAGAGCGTGAATATCTTCAGAGGCTGAACTGTTCAGTTTAATACAAAGTCGGACGGTTAACTACAGCGTGGTATATTATATAGTTTGATGAACGATTTATAAAGCATTTGCGACTATCCTTCTGCGCATGTGTCGTCTTGGAAAAAATCGCACGATGCATTAGTTTGATCTCTTCCTTCCCACCGAGAATATCGATGTCACATGACACTATTTGGTATCTGGCTTCTATCCGCTATATTGATATTACTTCCACGGGGGTTATAATTTGGCCTCCTCATTCTCTCCGAGAATGTCAATGCGGATATCCGGGCTCTGTGTGTTGTGAGATGAAATACACTGCCGGAAGAATGTAGCAGACACTCCATAGAGGGCGCCCCATTTCCGTATAATATGTCGTGGCGAGTCGCCATTAACAGTGATATGATCTACGTCGGCGTTTCCATCCGCCACCCACATCGACAAGAACGTTATCAAGGGGAGCTTGGTCCGTTTATCCATACTGACGAATACGTCCTGGACAAACAAGCGAGTTTCTAGATAGGACGGCTGCAGGGAAAGCGTCAGAGAGGAGTTATCTCGGTACAGTACGCTTAACGATACCGTCCGAGTGTCGATGCTAATAGACATGATGTCGGTATACGGACGGGGAAATCGCGGGTCTGCAGCTCCGAGTACAACGGAAGACCCAAAAGGAATCCAGTCTAAACCATGAGGTGCCGGAGGGGCAAGCTTTACTAGTCCGTCCTGACATATCTCAAATATCCGAGAGTGGAGATCGGCCTCCCATTGTTGTTTATAGTTAATCCGGACACAGTCTATATCGAAGTACGAATTCCCATTCTGAAGTACCGAGACTGTCATATTTTTGTCTCTTTGCCACCAAAAATCAAGATCAATCCCTTCCACAATAAACTCTTCGTTATCGAATATTACACGTTTCGAGTTGTTCAGTTTTCTCTCTTCCAGCCCAATCTCCTCTATGACTATAGGTAAGGATGCCTCTGTTAAAGTTCTCACAAAGGTCAGTTTTACAAGGTTTCCGGTTTGTTCTGACCAAGACCAGTCCGGGATAGACCAATTCCTGCTTAATATTTCAGGGTCGAACGATTGCCATGACAACTCTGTCCATGTCCGTTTCTGCCCTAGATATGCCACAAAAACCTGGACAACTGATGACATTTTCCGTAACTTCACATATAGTGTTGAACCCACATTTAGATTGCTGAAGTCTCTCGTTTTCAGCCGTTCTATTGCCGCAAACGTCACGATGACCTCTGTGTTATCATTTTTTCCTGCAAATCTAATAAGGGCACGTGCTGATTCCACGGGAGTTCTGGACGGTTCTACACTAACATTGTTAAATTTCCATATTGGATTTGTTATCTTACACCCTTCATAGGTCGGTTTTCTGTAATTTCCAAATGACCTATACTTGGGTCCAGATGCAGTGACCACAAACCTTCTAGCAGTATCGTGGTAAATTGCGACCTTGACATTATCGTCTTCGGCACAGGTCGCGCTCGTGCTGTACTGGACGAACTTGGCGCTGGGAACGTCGTCTCGTCGACCACCGACATCGCTATAGTTAATGTCTTCAAAACAAAACAATGCACATCTAAAGGCTTTCTCAGTCAGATCCCCGTCTTCAACGTTGAAGAGGATCACGTCCAATTCAGTGCCCCATCGATCTGATGTACTTACATTCAGCGTAACTGTGTGGCGTCCGGGTGGCAATATCATTGGTTTACCGATATTCCAGCTGGACCGGAAGTCATTCCATTCGGATTTCCCACCAATTAACATTTTTGCTTGAACAGTTCCAATGTGTTTCCGGTTAATGTTTATATCTATCAAATCTGTTGGACCATCGTTAGAATACATCATGTTGACTATCTCAACTTTTCTGTAGCCAGGTAGACAGAACTCGCCGATCACCACGTCATTTTGGAACAAATGCACGGAGAACTGGTGTGAAGCACGTGACCGCATCACCACGTCATCCCGATATATCCAAGGTTCAAACTTCTTAAGTTTAAAATCTTCCACCTCTAACTTCATAATTTTAGCCCAAACGACTGGTAATATGAACAGTGGGAAGAAAAATCCGAGCATTGTGAAGACAGAATATTGGGAAGTCATTCAAGCGTCAACCATAACAATCCAAACGTCACGCATCACCTCATCCTCACCCAACTGAAACATAAGCAAAACGATTCATAAACATAACATGCAGGATTGATACAGCATATACTGCTACAGTAAACCAGTTTCTGGAGGAAAGTGCATCATGAACCATTTTAACAAGCATAGATTATTGGCATGTTTGATACTACGAAGTACATTTGTATGTTAACTGAAAGTGCTGATATGCTAAATAAAGATCGAACGTTGTTGGTGTCGTATTCATCAGGGACGGTGAAACGCAAATGTATTAAATGTAATCAAGATATCAACATATTTAATATTTGATCCAGTAATGCTAACTGATCAGTAACTATGACACTATAATATCACTATATATGTACCCTATAGCTGTACGTGTAAGACAGACAACGATAGAAGGGAGAAGTCAGCTGAAAGCTGTGAATACTCTTGCGATAATATCAGAACAAAAGGCACTGCCTTGTATTATGTACTATACAAAGCTTACGAACTGCTATAATGTATAAATACGGTATTAATGCGTTATATATAAATAAAAGTGACACTTACGTAAAATCTCGTTTTCAACAGTCAACACTAGCTGTAAAATAAAAACAACGTTAAGGCATGTTCAAAACCGGTTACTAACTTCAAGTCTGAAAACATTGTTTTTACATTCTGAAAAGGAAATAATGTCAAATTTAAAACAAATCTGTACACATTTATCAAAGGAAAACACGACATGGTGTTAACAGGTTAACTCAGTATCTGATTCATCACAGGGTTATTTAAAGTAGCTGACTCCTGTAGCTGTCACCGTGAGATTCTGTATAACATGGGAACGCAGCACGCATCACTTCCTGGAGAGAGACATGGTACATTATGTAGTACACATATCTGACATCAACCCTACGTTTTAAAGATAAATGACATTATTGGTATTCAAAACAAATATATCGATGCATACACTGGATTTGCCCACAAGGATTGGACAATTGCAAACTTGTTGTAAACATGCATTGATTTGATACAGGGCCGTATTGTAACGCTGGAATGACGTATACATTACTATGGTTATTCGATAATGAAACTAAAAAACCTTAAAAAAAATGATATCTGATCTATTTATACATCAACTAAGCTCGCTTGGGATGGACATCCATCGTAGGCCAAGTTTGACAAGTTTATGAAGGTAAAAAGTGTGTAGGTAACGTTGTCAAAGTTCTAATTGTATACAATAACACAATCCATCAAGCGGCCCTTCTACGCTATATACACGCTTAATTGTATGCGTAAATAGATATACCTTGACACCTCAAATGGGCGACATTCAATCATGCCGACTTTAACAGATATGGATTATAACAAATTAACCCCGTTCTATATATCTGTATAAATTATACGAAAAATGCAAACATCAAAGTAACACGAGTTTGAATGTTGAGGAGGGTCCGGAATGACGTAACAATGACTAGATCAGGAGGGGGATTATGAGAGGGGTGTATGGACTATGTTTCCAATTAACACCTACACTATCAAACAAGGCAATAGAAAAAATCTTGAATTCGATGTAAACACGGGAAGACGAAACAACAGAAACCAAGAAACAGCAAAAATTAATGAATAGAAAAAAGAAGAATAAAGTGGTGAAACACAGTGCCCTGGAAGATTTTCCGTATTTCATGTTGCACTAGTCCTGATATCGTACGTAGAACCTGTCACTTATGTCGCTCACATCAGATCAACATCAGACTAAACATAGCGTTGATGACTACAGATACTTAAACGCTTCATGTACCGATGTACTTTTTACACAAACAATTTACATGTAAACGTGTCACAGCGTTTGAAGGCCGACTGGTGTTTTTCTCGCGCTTAGATTGAAGGAGCGTTGTCACTGTTCACCTGTCGTACGATGTTACGAGATTATTAGCTGGCTAGTCGGCCGTCTAAGCTTACACTGTGTCACTGTTCACCTGTTGTACGATGTTACGAGATTATTAGCTGGCTAGTCGGCCGTCTAAGCTTGCAAAGTGGCCTTTACATTACTATATACCGTTATAATCAGGAGTGGATGGCTTAGCTGTTGCCATTCGTTTTTGTGTATGCGTTGTGTTCTCCAGATTTGTTTTGCCTCTTTGTCTTGTTTCGATATGTTTTTCCCAACCAATTTTTATGATTTGCTTTTGTTCAATCAACGATGTAATTTGCAATTGCCGATTTGTTGCACTGCTTTATGGACTGTTTTCGTGTGATACTACGGACATTGGTGTTGCTGGTCTGCCTCTTTGAGGCGGGTTTCTCCCAGTGTCTATCAATGTAAGATTGATTGCTAACGGTTCGTTCATGGATTTTGGTATATAACTTACTACTGTTTCTAGAACGTTGTTCTTATCTTTCTGATGCACAAGTACCTGTCTGACTGACATCAAGGTTTTCTTCGGGGTGAAGAACTGGTGTTTGCTATATAGTGATATCAGTATAACTATTGTACCTCAGATATAGTAAAACACCAATCAGACACCTGATATCAGTATAACTATTGTACCTCAGATATAGTAAAACACCAATCAGACACGTGATATCAGTATAGCTATTGTACTTCAATCCAAATAGGATGTATCCACAGCGACTTACCTGATTTCGGTGACGAGACAATTAGTCTACCTTTGGTGCATGTGTCCAACATGTGCTTTGAATAATGCACAAGTTCTGCTTATATCACAGGCTTTGTATTTGGTTGGGAGAACCACACATGATATATATCCCATTGTTTGCAGCTTGGGTCACTAAATTATGATTTATTCAATGTTTTAGTTGTCAAGTAGAGGTGTGTGCATTTTGTTTTTGCATTATGACTAATGTTGTATGAACATATTTCATTGCTTAAACACTACATTATTTATATAATGTATAAACGCCGATATCCAAAGAATGGAAGTGGTATCAACAGCCAGTTTTTTTCAGTAAGAGTAACTCCTCACCTCTATTGGGAATTCATGCTAAATGATTTATCAAATGTTAGGGGCTTGGACATCGTTAAACATTTTATCTTATATTCAATACATCAATATATTAAAAGTTATACATATATATTCCTGGACTGAAAGTGGGCTTTTGTTGCCGCAGAACATAACTCATCTTGAAAAACAGTTGTCCGGGTTAACCAATTTTACCTTGCTAAATAATTATATAAAATTCCCGTCAAATTAGTAACCAAAAGGAGAATGTCTGAGACGCAGACTAACTATATTGCAACGTTATTAATCATACTACACATCTTTGACGGGCACGTGTGTCTGGGACACTCTAATTAAACCCTTGCACCGTACTGCATTATTATGCACGTCGCTTCGTTTAGTATTCATACGAGGCGTCAACCAAACCACTGCTATCATTACATCACATTGCACACCTAGGCGTGGTGTTCACATCTGTAAACATGTCAGACCTACCTCACCACATCGTCTAATTCTTTGTCAAACGCAACATAAACACAAACAAATGTATTTTGTTTACATCACAATAGTTAGCATAACGTGAGCAACTCCCTATTGTCCCTATTGTTAACTCCCTATTGTTCACTTGTAATAAGAAGCCAACTTATGTGTTGATCATGGAAAGAGGAAAAATGCTTTAGATTTTGGGCATGGGTCGTCGAAGTCCAACCAAAAATCGTTTATCCATCAACAAAACAGGATTACTTTCGGGTGGACATACTGCCCCTAGCCGCTCTCTCGTTGACAATCATGAGGACTCAAATGTTAAGGTCATCTATTTCCCCATCTTCTGTATAAGCTCTTATGCCGATGCATTACTCCTGATCCCGAATTTTCTGGACATGTTTGTAATGTCCTGTTGACCAATAAACCACAAGAGTAGCCGAGGGTTTCTAAATGGCAAGTCTCAATCTACGCTGAACAGATTTAACAGTCGTCTTCATAACTTGATATCTAAGATATTTCGGTGTCTTCCATAAACAGACATTTCCATGGTGTTTGATATCGTTGGTGAGCGATATATTTTCGAGGGTTTGATTGGTGCATCATGTGGAACAGGAAGCGCTTATCACTTCGGACTCCTGGTTGAACTTCCGGTTCTTGTATAGGTTCACGATGTCTCTTTTCTTTTCCTGTATGTTCTTCTGGAGAACGACCACCATAGCTTAGGACATGCCAATGTATGATTACATCTTAACAGCGACCGCCACTGCTTCTGATTAGCAAGGCATAATAACTTCTTCTCAAGAGCGACCTCCATGGCTCAAGATATGCCAAGGCACGATTGCACCTTAGGAACAATCGTCATGGCTGCAAAGGAATGATAACTTTTCGGGACATGTCATCTCTTAACCAAACGTAGGTCGAGATGTGACCTCTTATCAGAAATGCTCCTCTTGTCACGAGCATATTGGCATGCAAAATCCAAGAATATCCTAGTGGCCGACGAACAGGATCAAGGATGCTAGGAAAGATAATATGATCTGATACACCCAGCAAATGTAGTTAATGTTCGAGTAGATTCAAAAGTTAATATAGTCAAAACGGCCACTGATTGGCTGATACTTTTACCTTTTAAAGTGTAGCCATTCATATGTTGGGTAGGCGTGACTGGAGTGGTCTTCTTACTCCTTATCCCCGAGGACACGTGACTAGTATAGTGGACATAACATGTAAGGACTCGTGTATCATGTAATATGTACCGTATATAAAACGGCAATTGGGAACCGTCGGTACTTTCCGTAAACGAGAATTTTCTCGTTTACGGAAAGTGCCGACGGTTCCCGATTGGTAAAACTAAGAACTTAGATAGCATTCCGTGGTCAAATGGGTGACGAGAAACCTGTTAGTCATCTGCACGTGACGAATACACAGGGGTCGCATCCACACGATAAAGTTTTGAACCCACTAAATTATTTAGACCTATGCATGGTGTCCTGGTCCTTTAGTTCCAACTATAGGAAACAATACAATTGAAGTATTATTACATTTCATTACAATCGTAAAAATAATTTTAAAAAAAACCAGGATACTTGACTTCATCAGATTTTATTTTTCATCATTCTAAGTCACAATAAGGTCCATAAAAGTTCTTCCTATAGATATTATAATTATGCAGAGCTTGTTGACAAGTACTGTTATAATGATTTACAGTGTAATTATAATCAGATCACCTGCACAAACAGATAGAAAGTTCCTCAGCATTGAAACGCAATCACACGTTTACCTATTTTAAACTTTGTATAATAAAAAGTACATACGGGGTAACAGTATTTGTACAAAAACATACTGCCTAGGGTCTACAGCAGTAGAGAAATATGTGGTACAATACAACAAAGACGTACCCTGGACCTGGAGCAATTGGTTACAAACCCTGACTAGGTTCTGTTGTTTTAGCTGTCAATTAGATATGTCAGTCAACGTAATGTTATCTACAAAGCTGTATGAAGTTGGATTTAGTCAATTTCACACGCAAATGACAACATAGGCAAATGACAATTTGAGTGAGTTATAGATGTTGATCTGAACTGTGAAACATCACTTTAGATTTTGTATATACATGTGTATATGGTGTGTATGTAAAATTTAAACAAAATAATATTCACATAAGCGAAATTAAACTAAAATTTACACATTTATGATAAATTTATTTAATTGAACTCTAAGTCAGCTTTGTATATTACGTTACAATGACTACAATATGCAATTAATATCCAACAAAGCAAGTTCTGGCGAAATTTTGTCATCAATAGAGCCATGTGTATGGTCAAGTTACATGTATATATTGATCCCAACATTCGTCCATCACTGTAGATTCCATAGTTATACAAACATGTACTTATGCTAATTAAGGTTGTCCAATCAGGTACGTCTAGCAACTGATGACAGAATAACAAAATCCTGTCTAATGGTAGAACTCGAATACGGGTAGATGTAGGCATTATATTGAGAAAACATTTGTGGATTATTCATAAATCATTTTATACATCGCCTAATATCTTAATCTTTCTCTTAAATGATGACACCCACAAATTGGTCGTATGCGTGTGGAAAGATTGAATAGACTCCTATTGAATTAGGGAATCTAATTAAGTAGATGCTACCAGAAGACACTGTCGACATGGACAACACATTTCTCCCATTATTTACAGGTGTGCTAGCTGCAATAGAAGTCTCCAGGATGAGATGGCCTCTAGCAGGTATATATTTATGTTACGTAGTTTTTGTAATGGCTAACTGGTAGGTGTCATATTGTTCACATCTTTGTGAATTCAACACAGAATAGAAGAATCCTCCCTTGCAGTGAGGGTATGCCATAGTTTGACAGATTTTACTCTTGAATTGAGGCATGCCTGTGGTTAGACAATAAATAATATCCCCGTTTGGCTAAGATGTCTCTGTCAAAGGCTTTTATCTGTGGTATAAAATTTGAAAAAAATTGCATCATGGCCTCCTTCTACAAACCCAAGATGTGAATACTGCTTATCAAAGGATACACTAAACTACACACATCATATCTGGTGTATCCTCAGAACCGAAAATGGGAACCTGTAAGTCCTGGTGCACAGTGCTCTCATCCAACGAAAAGTTTTGTATCTGTTATTTATCATAAGAGTTACCTCCCTTGAAACACGTTGAATGGGCGTTGTATGTCTGAATAATCCACAATTACCTGAAAACTACAGATAATTGCAAGCTAGAGTACCTTACAATATTGACCAAGTCGAAATTGTCACTCATTCGAGCTATTCTAGGTTTCTTAGAATCTTATTTTGGAAATCAATTGTACATCACAATAAGGTAGCAAATGCATGTAAATACATTGTGTGTGTACTGAAAAACGTTACTTGTACCATATACTCTTTAAATAAATAATGATAAATTGTGTAACAGAAACATTGTATGCTATAGTGAACATAATACTTGTATCATATACCATCAAGATAAATAATGATACATTGTATTATAGATATGTAGCGGAACTGGACTGGGTCGATCATCAGAGACCAGGCAGCTCAATTGGTTAGAGCGTCCATTTAGAGTTAGGAAGGTCCCGGGTTCGAACACCGGTCTGGCCGTTACATTTTCTCTTTCTCCTTTTACAGTTACATTGTATGCTGTACTGAACAAAGACACTTTAATCATATACCATCAAGATAAATAATGATACATTGTATTATAGATACATTGTATGCTGTACTGAACAAAGATACTTTTATCAAATACCATTAGATATATAATGATACATTGTATTATAGATACATTGTTTGCTGTACTGAACAAAGATACTTTTATCAAATACCATCAAGATATATAATGATACATTGTATTATAGATACATTGTATGCTGTACTGAACAAAGATACTTTTATCATGACGTCCAGCCACACAGTACATTAGAAGTGTAAAACATGTAGCTATGATTACTAGTGTTGGCTAGCATTAACAGCTTACCCGCAAATACAAAAACAAAGCTCTAAAAAATCAAATGCAAATATAATTCAGTCACACAAGATCAGAGCCTTTGATATGTACAGTATAAAATGGTTTTTGGGTGTACTTATCAGAATCTAGTCTACCCTGAATCCTGATACTGATCAACACTCCACCATTAAATCAGAAACTATCTGCAATAATTGTTCTCCTCTCAAGGCGACATGATTGTTTAAATGTATAATTATACTACAAAAAAAAATACCTCTATTTCACTACCAGTGTTTCCACTACAATACAGAAGTGACCACAATAGAGTATGTTTATATCTAATTGAGAGAATGTATTACCCAGTAGAGCCTACAGCCTTCCGTGAGCTGGTTATCTAGTTTACTCTATATGTAGCTTATACATATACATCAAAGAGAATCCAGATTGTCTTTGTACCAAACACAAAATTACAAATATGATGTTTGATGTGTGAACAAATAGTTCATCCCACACTCATCGAGTCATTATAGGGTTGTATTTTATCTGTGTGTCAAAGTACAGTAATTAAATGAGAAATTACATTTTTAATGTAAACTATTCATTGTGAAGTACAAAGCCTAATCTGGATTCCCACTGCTGCCCACTGCTGATCATCCATCAGGTTAAATCTGATCAACAAGGGACTGCGTTGTGGCTGGGTGGTAAATTGTACATCTGATTTGATGTGTAAAGATATGGGTCACCGCCCAACCATGTGGGACAGGGTTTTCTCTGGGTACTCCCGTTTCCTCCCACATTAACACCCCCTGGGCACTTCCATCTAGGCCAGCAAGACTGATTAATATAAATTGATAACACTTCTTTTAAAATAAATTGCTGTAAAATAAATATCACATTTGTTTTCAAATACGGGATGAATGGTGATAATGATAATGAACTGGATTAAATTCAATTAAACATGACATTAATGGTTGTTATACAATCTATGAAATTGGTATATTATTGTCATATTATACAATGAAAGATGGAGGTAAGCTTTAGTGTAGCTGAGTATACTGTAATGTATCACTCGAGGTAAGCTTTAGTGTAGCTGAGTAGTTGTGGTTACTGGACAGTAACAGATACTGTAATGTATCACATATAACAAGTTTCCTCCCAACAGATATTTATACAGTGAGATCCCGGCAATAAAATACATATGCCATTTTAAGACATATCACAGCAACCAACTACATGCTTATCATTTGGAACACCTAAATGTGTATCAAATTCTGAGTGTCAATAGCAATGTCATAAAGATGCATGGTATGTTTTTGATAAATGACATTGCTATTAATTTGTGGAAAAGGCAATTGAAATAAACAAAAATTCATTAGATACAAATAATAGTGTAGCAGAACTGGACTGGGTCGATCATCCGCGACCAGATAGCTCAATTGGTTGAGTGTCTGTCTAGAGTTCGGAAGGTCCCCGGTTCGAACCCCGGTCTGGCCGTGCATTTTTCCTCTACTGTTACAATAGGGCTATAATGTTATTGTGATACTCACTTTGTTAAAAGTGTGAATAAAAAAAAAGTTTTGGTGTAGAAAACTATAATGCTGTTTAAGAGAGTTAATCTGTCAATCTCGTAGTGATAACTCAACAATTGTAGCCACTGTGCTACAGACCTGTACACACTTCAGAAGTAACAACTGTGCTACAGACCTGTACACACTTCAGAAGTAACAACTGTAGCCACTGTGCTACAGACCTGTACACACTTCAGAAGTAACAACTGTAGCCACTGTGCTACAGACCTGTACACACTTCAGAA
>JAUMHH010226074.1:0-26679 GCA_032359455.1 Chlamys rubida
GTGAGAGTAACGTCATCAATTTTTGAGAAAACGACGGAATTTTCTCACACAAACCAATGACGTAACAATCAATACCTACTCACAAGAGAAGATAACTCTGCAATATGCAAAGACGGAATACGTGTATATGTTAATAATTTATTGAGTGATGCCTTTACTACTCCTAGTGCTAAACTGTTATAAAATATTGGATATTTGTACTTAATCATTTCCTCTTAGTACGCCCCATCCCTTTTTACATATCCGTAACTGGGTGCGTGTTTATACCTTTCACATAAGGCATACATCCGGTATAATTACCACTGATAAATAAATGTATTTGCTTTTGAGACAATTTAGCAGGGAGATTGGTTCATGGATCCGTTAAAACTGTGTAGGACATTTTACTCGAAATGACACCATGATTGACAGTTAGAGAGAGCAACCAAAATGGAATTAGACATTCGTACCATCAGTGTTCACTGGTACGATATGGTTCTGGTTTTCCGGGCCACTTAGAAACGTGATAGTAATATTTGATGGTTAGTTTGTGTATAAAATTAATTTCCTTCCGCCAAATTGCTGAGATAAATAAATGCCAGTAAAAAGATAAATTGTATACAGAAGACATTCAAATTTAAGTACAAGAAAGATGAATAAATTACATTATGGCATGAAATGTTGACATAGCTAATGTGAATATAGGCCTAGCCTCTACAGTCGTTTTCATATGACATTTTTAGCTGGTATTGTTTTGATTATTTTAAAAGGCTTAACATGTTATGCAAGTAGCAATGTAGATTGTCATATATATATTTTGTTCTTTCAGGAAGAAATTGTCTTTTAAAATGTATATTCAGTTTTATTTTATAAGTGAAAATGTTTTTCATTCAAAGAAAGGTATTCACCTAAGGTCCGGATTAACTAGAAGTTCGATATGTATCGCGTTATAACACTAAATGTACATTGTAACGCAACATGTAACGGTGAGCCTGAATCATGCATCCATGACAACGGGAACAAACAAACTGTCTTTTTATCAACCATTCCATGACGTGAATCTACAGCTCGTTCCAATTTCATCAATTTCATTTTACTTTTATGAAACTCCGGCTATATTAGAGAAATCAAATTCTCGTTTAGCTATATAAAATACTCTAGCTGTCTAATGTCGCTATTTTTGAAGACTTCTAATCATGTTATGACAAATGCACATCATATAGTGGTACCTGCACATCACGTCTTAAAAGGACCTCTGGATATAAATGAAACTTCAACAACATATATGTAAGGAATGACACACTTCTGATTGCAATGGTCACCTCATGCAACGGTACATTATCATATTTTGTATCTCGTTCAATTAATCAAGGAATTGGGCATCTATAAGCCGTATGCTAGTTCAAAACCTAAAACATCCCTGCAGACTAACTCCGTTTGCAGAACCGCCCTGGGTAAACAAACTAGTCGATCAGTTTGAGGCGTAGCATGTACTGACCCGACCTCTTCCAATTGTCATTGACCCTGGGACAACAGCGACGACAGTAATGAAAGAGTAGATGAAGCTCTGGAAAAGTCTAATGGAGTTGTGGTTCGAATATTAAAGAACAGTTGAGTCTGAGCTTGAGGGATTCAGTTTCTTGTTTCCCTCGACTAGACCTATTTTCCTTGGGTTCGGTTCCAGAAATAAATCTGGCTTCTTGGAACCAGACACATGCTGTATCCTAAAGCTTATATTTGCCTGTATGTATTAAATATCCTACACATAGCTTCGCTTTTTTTGAAACCACCTTTTCTCTGACACTTCATTCTGCTTGTTTGCGGAGATAAAACAGGACGCACTAGCATTTTTATTCTGGGGCGCCATCGGGGTAGGGGCTAACCTCATATATCAGGTATGCCTTTCCAGATAATGATGAAAAATAAAAGCTGTATTTGTTTGAAGAAAACATGTACAAATGAAACATGACATGGACGAATTCCAATTCCACCAATATGTTTTATATGACACGTGGTATACGACAGGGAGCTCTATTAAGTCCTTTTCTAAAAAGTGATTTGTTCTTAATTTATTACTCTTGTAATTTATATTTTGTTATGAACTTTGACAACTGAATGCGACTGAGTGAAATACATCAACTAATTACAGACTGCACATCTACTGGGTAACAACCCCTAAAATCTTAATACTTGGCAAACAGAAAGACGTATACCTGATGATTTATTTTCATTTCTTCATTTTTGAAGTTTGTTTTCATTATTTAGATTGATCAACTCCCTGTACTTCATATTCCGTTGGTAATGCAGCATTCATTTTATTCCAAATAATTTATGAGCTCCCAATAGGGGTGGGGTGAATAGCAATTCTTAAATATGTATTTGTTATATAATCAAAGATGCAATTTACCGTGATAAAGATATGTCAACTGGAACAGTGGTATATATCTAAGATATACAAAAAAATAGCTAATAGTAAAATACCTACCCCACAAAAATATTTTATAATTATGCGTATTTTAAGATTTAAAGGCTTGAGGCAGGAGTTTCCTTTTTAGCATTTCGATTTTCATGAAAGGTTTTATATTTCACTGATTTTGATTTCATATGCAATAATTGTTATAATTATTTTTCTTACGTCCCCCATTTTGTGCCTCAGAACCAACTGTCGATCAAGAGAAAATCCAGAAATCAAATGCCTAAAAAGGCTTAACCGGCATCCATCCTTTATGTATATTTTTTTATTATTTGTGATAAGCACTTTTTTATTTGGAAGGGACTAATATGACGATTGCCGAATAAGGTGCCAGAAACACATACACTTCCGGCGTACATTGACTGGAATCCCTGTATGTAGTGTGTGAGTACATTGTATTACCTTGTTTAAGTAAGACCCTGGCGTTGTCTATCCGTATCAGAGTTCAGATTTTGTTCTGGTGTGTCAATACTGTGATAGTTTTGTTCTATTTGACTTTAGATTGATATTATTAGTTAGGTTACTTCTTATGTAAAATGTAATTCTTCTTAGCAGCCACAATTTGATGCACAACATAAATGTTATGAAAAGCCATCATTGGCTAAAGATTAAGAGAAAAATATCTATGATGATATTATTAATTGGAATGTGTCTGATGTAAAATTAAATTGTTCTTAGCAACAACAATTTGATGCACAACATAAATGTTATGAAAACCCATCATTGGCTAAAGATTAAGAGAAAAATATCTAAGATGATATTATTAATTGGAATGATTAAATTGTTCTTAGCAATAACAATTTGATGCACAACATAAATGTTATGAAAAGCCATCTTCTGCTAAATATTAAAAAAAAAATGTCTAAGCCGTGTGTAATGTAAAATATTTACATCACGTACGTGGTTCTAATACAGAAATGGTAAGCTAGATGTGTAGTAATTGGTCATAACGAATAGGCCATCACCACCATTTACCTAGTCACATACATGTAGCCACTTATAATCTAGCCATTTTCTAAAACAAAACTCTGACGAAAAACCTTTTAAGGGTAAACAAAGCTTATGCATGTAGTAAGATGTGCAGAATATCATGGCTGTACCCGGATCGATTTACACATAAACAAGCATGCCTTACCACTCTGTGTGGACTTGTTTTCTTGAAAGGTTCAACGTCATACTCTGTTCAGATGTTCATCCTCTTTTTAGAGTGGACGACTTAATGAAGGAATACATTAATGACACTACTTCTCAGATTAAATGCCGATATGTTTAATGTGTCAGTAAAATAAAGGTTATACATTATATATATATAGAAAATGTGACACATTCAATGTTTATGACAACCCACTGTAATTGTAAAGTACTTCAATTTTTAAGTATATGAGTACTTTTATAAATCAGGATTGTGTTAGTTAACGTGTGCAATTGGATATCACGCAAAACGTACCAATAGATACACGTTACATCTTCTTTTGTGTGTGTAACCTCGCGGTTTTGACGATTATCTTTGTGTTGAGGAATAAAGCTTAAGTTATTGTTTACTCGATTAACAACTCGCTGGTTAAACGTACTTGGTCGATCTAGTAGGAAGTGTCTGTATGACAACAAACATAATTTTAAAGATGATATTCGACAAGAACGATTTGATCTCAGTGTAACGTCTTGACGAAACAGTGAAAGATGTAGATGTAAATGTTCCATTATAGTTTTGTCCTGTATCGAAGAAATTTAAGAAATACGACCATTGGAAGACAATTCAAATGCGAGTTTGCTATTAAAGTTATCGCTCGTTAAGCAATTAATCTAGTCTAACCATACTCCACGTAATTCATTTAGGGCATTTTAATTATATATAAAAAAAAAAAATCGTAATTTTGACATTTTAAAACATAAGTCAGCCGTATTTATGTTGAAGAATATGGTATGATACATATAGAGGTATGCTATATGCAGGCATTACGTTTTATGTATGCACCTGATATTCCATATATGCATTTTTGAATACGATTGGAAGTATCATGTTTGTAAACTTCAGCCCTAATGTAATTACCGACTATCTTTGAATTGACTTAACATAATATAAAGCAATTCGCTTTAGACATAGAGGATCTTACTTTAGTTTCCATGTCATATTGCATTTATTGACCGAGTTAAATGAATTCAATATGACATGGGCACTCCTGTAATATTCTATTATCACATAACATTCACCATGTCCATAAAACAAGCCTTCAAACACAATGATGTGTTATTAGCTGACTCTATGCAGGTCAAAACCAAAGTACTCCGATTATAGTAGTGTCGATCCGCTCAGCGCAAAGTAGTTCCAGATTTTGTTTTAATAATGATCAGTTTTAAATGCAACAATAAAAATAATGACAACATAAAACATTAAACCATATTAGAAAAAAATATAGTCACGATATTGTAATAAAATGTTCCCACGGCTTTGACCTATCGCAGCAGCTTTAAGTTATATTACTCGTCTGTACAACATGCCTATGACATGTCTGTATGTCCGTGTTTGTATGTTTAGTAACTTGGTTGTAACAGCTGACTGTATGACGGGTGATGTTTGTATTTTTAGTAAACCTGGTTTTGACAGCTGACTTTTTGACGGGTGATGTTTGTATTTTAGTAAACCTAGTTGTGACAGCTGACTGTATGCCGGGTGATGTTTGTATTTTAGTAAACTTAGTTATGACAGCTGACTGTATGACGAGTGCTATTTGTATTTTTAGTAAACCTGGTTGTGACAGCTGACTGTATGATGGGTGGTGTTTGCATTTTTTGTAAACCTGGTTGTGACAGCTGACTGTATGATGGGTGGTGTTTGTATTTTTAGTAAACCTGGTCATGACAGCTGACTGTATGATGGGTGGTGTTTGTATTTTTAGTAAACCTGGTTGTGACAGCTGACTGTTTGACGGGTGATATTTGTATTTTTAGTAAATCTTGTTGTGACAGCTGACTGTATGATGGGTGGTGTTTGTATTTTTAGTAAACTTGGTTGTTACAGCTGACTGTATAACACGTGTCATGTGTAATATGTTAAAGCCTGTCCTTCAGGCTCGTCTTATGTCGTCTCCGATATTTTGTTGTTGTTCAACATGTATTTGCTATAATTTTGTTCTCTGCTCGATTCTTGACAAAGTGAGTTAATCATAAGCTTGAGAAGACAAGTAAATTTTCCGATTAAAAATCAACTCTTACATAATAATTACAAGTGTATATTTTGAATGTTTTGTTCACTAAAAGGTGTAAAATTGTGTTAAAGAAACAGGTACTGCATTTGTGTATTGAATTGCTCTCATTAGTAATAGTTTAGATGTAAAAGATCTTACATACATGCAAATCATATGTCTTTGGCTGTTAAGAAAAGAAAAGCAATGTATCCATATATTAAAAAGGATTATAGAGAATGTAAAATCGATATACGTGACATTAGAATCCTAATAGTTCGATAACGACCCTGTGGGTTCCAAACGATTCGGGAGTAACTGATTTAACTTCATTTTATAGACATTACCTGAAAGAGGGTCGTTCATTTGATAATTGAAAGACATATAATTTTATCAGGATGGCAACAATTGAATAATTGAATAAAAAACGTGTCGTTTTTGTACTGTTCCAGACCACCCAGTTGTACTCTTGTATTTATAATTCATACCCAAGAACATAGCAAACCATGATATCGAAAGGGTACACACGATTCAAAGATAAGCGTTAAGAAATTATTAGTAAAAAAAAATTAATTAATTTTAACAGTGACTCCCCTCTTAGATAAAATTAAGACATTCGTCTGAATTGAATTAATAAAAGCAAACTTAATTATTCATTGAACATGAATTTAAGTTATTCATACTTTTCTGAGGAGGTCTCTAGCCTTCTAAAGCAAATGGTCTCGTAAAACATAACTGTATAATCTTTAATTACAATTACACAGGTCTCTATTCAAATACATCGAATTAAAAGTCGAAATTAATTTGAAAATAATCTGAAAGCTTTTTCAATTGTAACATGTTTTGTAATTCATGGGTTTTACATGTCAGGGAAGCCTCGTAAAACACTGAATGTACTCTAACTTAGCAGAAATTATGCATTGCTGGATTTGAAGACAGTTTAATACCTTTATGGAACTGATTATGTTAAAGTATTGTTAGTTCTATATAGTTTAAACCTCGGTGGGTTTAGACTAATTAACATTATAAAGCGGTGGTATTGTCTGAACACCTTCGAGAACATGGAATGACTTTAACTGATCAACATAGTTCCTGAAACATTACGTCCAACAAAATGGTGAACAAAACCTTCTGCAAAAAGTGTTGAATAAGTTAATGTAATTGGTGTTGAATTCTGTCATCTTCTGCAGACCGAGTAGGCCAGAACCATATCTTGTGCAACACGGAGCAGCTGTCTCCTAAAAACCTTATGTTCAGAGGCAAACAAAATGTGACAGTGGAGTTTCTTGACACTGTCTTAAACACATACACGTATAATATTTAACAGTTTGTAAATTATGTTTTTATATCAGTAACTAATATCTAATAGAAATAGGCACATATATATCTATTGTTTGTCAATACGAAACATTTCGTTTTAGCTATGTTACACAGCACACTCGTAAATTTCATTATAATCTACATTACATATTTCATGTTCATGTAATAAAATAACTTGACTCATTATTAATTTGAAATTCACCAGTACCCCTTTGTACCCCTTTATTTAAAAAAAATCAAATCATTAATGGAATTTACGTATTTCCTTTTCTATTTCAACACTTCTTAAGACCAATTTGGTTTTCCAACTTTTTGGTCCCTAGCATCACCAATGAGTTGCAGAAGGAGGAAATAACTGTATGATGCAATTTAATATATGTCATACTGTTTTATAGGTGCAGTGACGTGTGTGTCTTACGTTCATCCTTCAAACGGAGTCCCTCCCATTAAGTAACCATTTGAGACGATACACTCCGCGGACAACCTTTCTGTTTTGCAACAAACTTAGTTCTTAGTTACAGGCTTGCTCACGTTAAGATTCCTGATTAAGAATAGCCATTGCTATTCTTATTAGTTATAACGATCGTTTGAGCAATAAATAGCACAGCCTTTTACCGTCATATAAGCCATTGCTTTCAGGTTTTCAATATATCTTGATAATCTGGATGTATGCTAACAACATAGCTCATTATGCTATGGTCTTTTTGCAACATGCACCCGACACATGTTTTGTACTTATTGTAGGGAAGCTCGATTCTTTATTTCCAAATGATTAATTCTGTTGAAACATGATTGAGCAAAGGGAACAGACAATCGTGTTTCCCTACAGCAAGGGCATACAACACAGAAATATTACGCTTCTGCTAACGTTGCTCGTAACTCTGATTTGGTGTATTTAGATTGTTTCTTCTAGAAATGTTTGTGTTTTACATCCTATTAACAGCTATGGTCATTTTAGGATGTTACAGGTTTTAGTGGTGGGGAAAGCCGGAGTTCCCGGAGAAAAAACACTGACCTACGGCCGGTACATGGCGACTGCCCCATGTAGGCCTCGAAGCCGTGGCCTAGTGGTTGAGTGCTAGCGCTAGCAGAATGGCAGACACCTTAACCACTTGGCCATCGCGGCCGCCAATAAATATGGTCCAATCCGACACGCTGTTTGATAGATGCGGTATAATAAAACTTGTTCGACAATGCTTCAAAGGACTATCTTAGAGTGTTACATTGACGAACTATCTTCATTACGTTTTAGAGGTTATCAATTATGATTACTGACGCTCCCACCATCTTTGCGGTTTTCCAAGCTCATGCTTAACTGTCAAAATCTCCATCTTCATCTAAAGCTGCTACTACAAGTACTGTCAGTGTATGTAACGCATTTCCTCTTCAACATGTTTGCTTGCAACTATCTTCTTCTACGGAGGCAATATGCATCTTCTTCGCCAATTTTCAATGATCATCAAAACCATACCATTGCAATTTCGTACACTTGTCATCCTACAGAAATCATTTCCTATCAACAGTATTTCTTTGTACACCTTCATCTGTGATTTCGTTGCTCCCGTTTGTCAAGCTTACACACTCTCTAAATCAGTAGACGTATTCAAAATTCTTATTGCGAGTCAATAGTCTATGACTGACTTCCCATTTAGTTGTAGTGTATTTTTCTTCGTATACATTTATTGTTTAAAGACAAATTCTCATTTTATCGTTTTTCCCTACTTTCCTGTTTTGCCATATGAACAACATTCTACGCAAATATACTACCAAGCCACTTTGTCCGTAGTCGGCTGGACTCTTTTAATATATCTGCAATAGATTGAAGAATATGCGCTCTGTACCATCAGCTGCAATTAATTTTCCTTTTACGTTGGAAACTATTCCCGCTATTTTCCCAGCTATTGCGAGTGTCTATCCTATATGTACAATGTACCATATGTAGTCGTATTTTTCATACCGTCCAAAATGATTGGTTTTTCTGTCAATATCAGCACTAGTCCAAGTCCAAAATGGGTAGCTACCTTGTACAAAAGATCAAGTCCCGAGCCTTTCCACACATAGCTTTCGTCTAGCAACTTGACCTACTCTATCGACCATATTCTCATTCCGTACATCTACAAGGTCCTATCCTATAAAACAGTTATGTCCCTTCTCTTTCCCTATTTTCAGCAGTGATTACCTTCCTATCTGCGACACCATACAGTCTCGTCTGGAGCGAATCGGCCTCACTATCTATAGTGCGATGACTACCACCTAACCATTTTCGTGACTAGCGCCCATTCTGGGTCGTCTCCACGATAGCTATCTCCAGTCATCTCATTCCGGCACTGCATCCTTATCAATCAATATTTCATGAACAAATAAACAAACGATAACTAAATAACGACTCAAAATAAGCTAATTCCAAATAAATAAATCACAATTAAATGAAACGAAAAAGAATGAATCTGTATCGATCGAACATGTTGGACGATGATGTTTTAAATGAAGCCTGGATCAGATTTGCCCGATAAGTTCGTTTTCTCCCGGAATACACACAGCGGAATGATGTCCTTTCCCACATATTCCCAGGAGAGTGGATGCAGAAACGTTATAAATATTCTACCTACCCGCATGGATCCTACACATTGTATACTGCCATACGTGATGTACTTGAAAACATATATTCTTCAGTTCATGTGCAGTAGTATTTAAGTTTGGCGTAGGTATACATGGTATATAATGCTGGTAGCTGACTGGTAACTGAATTAAGTCATTCTGAGTCTTTATAAACCATCAGCGTGTTTATGGAACCAGGAACTATCGACAAATTAAACGTTATTATTTGTAAAAATGGTTAAGAAAGCAAATCTAGGGATCCGGAACACGTTGACTCTGATTGTTGGAATCATTCAAAATTCTACCTGTTCGCACATTAGACAGAAGTGTCTGATACAATCACTGTTGTCCTCAACCGCGACAGTAGTGGTTCAGTAAAATTGCCCGTGTATTCGTAACTCATATGAAACCAGATATTGACATGTCTTACATTTACTTGATTCTATTTGTGATACCTTTAGTAGCGTTCTTGTATACGACTTGTTCCCACACGTACATGACACCTGATAGTTCATAAACCGTACAGCAAGAAAATTCCCCCTTTCAACCTCCCTCCTCCCGTTTCTGAACCATAAAGTAGTTGTTTCTCTCTTAAAATCTCTTTCGTTCATGAATTGGAGAAGTGTGGCTTCCCTCTCACAACCCATTATGCTCGTTAACCGGGTACCTTTTATTTTACTTTGCAATGGCTTCTGTTTATAAACCTGTCTACAAAGCGTTTCTGATAATATGACCTTTTTAGATCCTTGATATCAGACAGTTAAGAATTAATGAACAGGGTTTTTAGCTAAATTGCTTAATGATATGTGTGCACTAGAGAATAAGTTCTTCATCACCGTCCGATGTAACATTGACTCATCTGTTGATACACCATAAACACATAATAAATAGTTTACACAATGATATTAACATATACTACCTTTAAGTTCATTGTCGGGTACCTGAATTGTCCAACCCAAGGTATTATTGATCAGACAACTCGTACATGAACAATGTGTCTATAGCTTCGATGATCCGTTAAACATTTGATGTGGATATTGCACGGAGTATGTCGATGCTTAAACTATATCACATTTATATGTTGGCAGATCATTTTAGTTTACACCTGTCCACTTTTGTTTATGCAAAGTAGTCATCTGTAATAATTAACTAAGAACTTTTCCATATGCCATTGTAGCTCCTTACTGTGACTTATCTTTTTCTATATCTATCATGAAGCCATGGATTATTTCAAAATATATATCATGTAAGTAATGAGTTGGAATTATCCATAATTTTCATACACGGTATTAATTTTTACCTTTTTTCACTATACAGGTAAAATGTTTGAGAACACTGGTCACGGGAAGATGCATGATAATTGTCTTCATCGTCATGAATAAGATATACGTTCAACGTATACTCATGAACACTTACGACTGTCAATCGGCATGATCAGGCGATTTCGTAACAATCTTGCTACTTCAAAGTAGTAAATCGCCTGCCTCAGACCTGAGTCAGAGTTTTATTTGAAATCATTAGGGAGAGAAACCCTTAATTAAAATACGTGTGGGGATATAGTGACAATATTCACAAATTAGATTAACATCAGTCATGCATGGTCAAATTGATTGAAAAAGTAAATTTGACCTTTTTGTTGATCTTTATATGAAATATATTAAAATGAAAAATTATACAATATCAAAAGGAAACATAATATTAAAACGTTAACACAAACATGGAAAAGATAGGATTTTGTTACGAAAGGACAGCAACAGTAACTGAAGAGACAACAGCAAATTGTTCAGCAAATATGACACCTCCTCCCCCTCCTGAACAAATCAACGAAAGCGATACCTGGCGTTTAAAAAGAGTAAGCGAGTACTGCACTGCATGTGGTACATTCATATGTTCATTAATTTGCATTATAACATATCCCAAGCAAGCGAACAACGGTATTACTCAATATACTAACATTATGGCATATCTCAAACAAGCGAATAACGGGATTAATTTATAAACCGTACACTATGATCTACCGACTTCAAACACATGAACAATGATATTAATTTATAAACATACATTATAACATAACCCAAGCAAGCGAACAACGGTAATACTTTAAAAACATGCACCAACATACCTCAAACAAGCCAACAACGGTCATACTTTATAAACAGTAATTATAACATATCTCAAACAAACGAATAACGGGATTACTTTATAAACATACACTTTAATCTACTTCAAACAAATGAATAATGATATTAGTTTATCAACATACATTATAACATAACTCAAGCAAGCGAACAACGGTAATAGTTTATAAACAGTTATTATAACATATCTCAAACAAACGAACAACGGTAATACTTTATAAACAGTTATTATAACATATCTCAAACAAACGAATGACGAATTACTTTATAGACACACTCTATAATCTACTCAAGCAATCGAGCAACGGTAATACTTTAAAAACATGCATAAACATACCTCAAATTAATGAATAACGGTATTACTTTATAAACATACGTAATAACAAAGCTCAAACATTGTTAGATATTCTTGTTCAAAATGAGTGAAACTGTTGAGTCACGTGATTATTGGCTATCGTGTAATATATTTAACTTGCTATTTTAGCTCACCACGAAATGGAATTGCCGCAAAATTAGCCATGTAACAATAAACTATATTTCCTATGTTTAATACTTTCATACTCTGTATTATTCACATCTATCGTGCACTATTGTTTGCTGTTGTGTTGTCGTTGCAGAACATCACAATGCTAAAAAATGATGTGCGTTCAATGACTTTCGATATAAGGAAACTAATGTTTCCGATATGTTCAGCACATATGCATTAGCAGTGTTCTTGCTATATCCTGTTTGTAATGTGCCTAGTTATTGGCCGTGATCAGAGTTTGCCAAGCTATTTTGATTCCTTGTTAAGCATGCAAAGAAGGAGAGACACTCTGAATCTATTTGGTAAGAGCATGGCAAAATATGGTTGCTGTGGAAGTAATACGTGAAGGTTATAATATTCATTTATTTATACGAATGATTTTATTTTCCAATACATCATTCTCTATCTCTTATATGACTACAACTGATAGACAACATGGGGGATATAAAATAAATCCTTCATATACATTTGTCAGAAACTCAATATAATAAATTCTATAGATCTGTATAACACTGATGCATAAATAACGCTATCGGTATAATACGTATCAGAACGACGCAGTGTTTTTTCTCTACGAGGTAGATTACTGCCACCTAACTATAAAGGGAGATAAATCGCTATCTCCTTTATTGTGTGAAAATGGTGTAACTTTGTCATTTCGAGGTGATAATTGATTTATCATAAAGATCTGTAGATATATTTAACAATTTCCGCCAAACTTTACGACAGATCGATACCTCTCACTTCCAGATAATCTGTACAATAAAGGATCTCTCAACCAATGCGGCCATTTTGTTGGGAAGATAACGGTGTACATCATCTCTAATGTTTTCCATCTGTGTGAACGGAACACAGCTTAGGCATTATTGAAGAAAGATAGAGTGAACTTTCCCAAGATGAATTAAAACCATTTGGAACTGTTATATAAAGTCAATGAAATCTCACGTTTACCAAGACTATAATGCAAATTACAAGGCAGAATAAATCCACGGTAATGGACCTATGGTGTTAGCTACCTTCAGCAGCAGATGCTCATTATAGTTAGAACAGACTCGGTTGCATTGAGTTGTGCCCAAGGCGCTATATCGAGCCATTTCTTAAAATTCAATTATTATATTTCATATTCTGGAAACTTGAGATTAAGCCATTGTTCTGTCATTAAAGTGATTATCTTTGAGAATATGCGGAAAACGTTTTTTACGTAATTGATAAATATTGTATTTTTTCGTTTTAGTCTTCCCTTATCATTCTTTGATGATACAGTTACGCTAAATACATTAGTTTCTTTTTTATTTAAAAGAATATAATCTTTATGTTATTTGACATTTGGATGTTTTATACAAAACGTTTTCATTTTTATTTACAAATAAGATCAGTGTTAAATCGCAGAATAATAATAAAACTGTATAGTTGACTTTTTCTCTATGAAAAATCAAATTTGCATATGCAAACTGTTTTCTTTTAACATCAATATATCGTCACGTTCAAACACTTCTATAAATTTACAACCCGAATCAACAGATATAAGGAGGGCAGGTTTATAAGATTACTGTATTATCACCTGTGGACCAGATACTACTGTTTGTGTTTTGTTTTAAGACTTTCAAGACCTGCAGTCAAGGTAAATTGATAAGATCAAACGTGACGCTGTTTGGTCGCGCGTTCACTAAGAGCTGCAGCGCACTGTTCGATTCGCTCCCGTAGATGTCATACATAAGGTAGCCACGTTAATTCAGCCGAGTCTCGACTAGTCTCGACAAAGCCAGCTAAAGTCAAAGGGTTATACAGTCAAGATGCGTTGAAAATTGTTTTTGTTTTTATTTCTTTTCAATATTAAATATTCTCCTTTGAGTATGTGATGCCAGTTATGATAACGTGGTATGGGTAAGCTGTGCAGGTGTTGTGGATATGCTCCCTGTCTGAGAGCCCACAACCCTCGTTCACAGATTAGCAAGCTTTAAGGACACCTTGCAATAAAAATAGAATTAATGGTGTTATTTCATTATTGAATCTAATAAAAACTTTGTATATTTTTAAAAACTATAACCAATTAGACTGAAGCGAAAAGAACTAAAACCACGTTTATTGACACATTAGAATATATATATTTGAACATTTTGATTTTGAATTCATGAAGCTTATGAGGTTCGGGGCAATTTGTTTCTTGTTGATCTGTTCCGTGTGAACAGTGCTCTACTACCTGTTAGAGGAGGAAATCAAAATTAGTGCATGCATAGTGAAGTATTAGAGTGCATCATGTCATACGTCAGCATTAGTAGTATTTGGGGCTGACACACCACTTCTTAACAGTATAAACCCATGCACGGAGACAGCTTGTTTAATCAGGACATAACCACGAATTCTTTATATATCAGTAAGTATATAACTCAATTTGTATGTTATAGACATGCAAAGTCGGACCCAGATGTAAACTTACTAAATGGAATATGATATATCACATTACATAAAAATAATCTAGCCATCATAATCCTTTCGTAAAACTTATTTAATAACAAATAAATTAATAAAACACCATACAAATACTCATTAATGGATCGGTAAACAATCTCAGAACTCTGAATGCCATTCGATTAATTTTCATGTCAGATTTATTTTATGAATGCCATACTTTTGATTATTATATTTTATGGATTCTATGTTTTTACATACATATATTCTATTTATTTTTGGTTCACTGAGCTACAACAGTTAGCAACATTATCCGGAAATGCTGAATATCAGTTTTATATATATTTTAAAATATCTTTTGTTATGAGAGGGGAAGTTAAGTAATAAAGATATCAACATCTGATTCTTATTGCTTTATTTAGAATTAACCAATATATCTTACTACTTTTTCGAATGTAAATTAACATATTTGAAATATACCATAAATTAATAATATAATTATCATTACACGTTAATAAAAAAAGCACAAACAATCCTATATGTTTACACTATCATTAGCAATCCAATATTCGTATATCATCATTTAGTTTTAATGCATACTTATGTTTCACATAAGGTATACTAATGTATCAAAATGCACTGTTTCCTCACTGAGACATTGAAGCGGCTGGGACTACTGAAACATGTATGATGCTGTAGTACATGCGTGCATTGTTATAGTGGTGCTTTAATACTTATATTACTTTTACCAGCTTTTATTGTACCAATAAACGTAAACTAACGCTTAAGTATGCATCGGTGACCTTAATTATGTTTTGATCAGAAAACTAAACGAAACTGGTATATCCTTGTAAAAAGACGTGTTTTTATATTTCTGTAGTATGATTCATGATTATTCAACAAGCTGAAACGTTTTAATAAATATATAAGAATTTGAGGTTTTACTAATGATATAAATCACAGCAATTAAACATATTAAAAGAGAATTAATATATATGTTTAATACAAACAATAATTATCGAAACTTAAAATCCCATTAAGTCATAAAATATAATATGCACCTCGATATAATCTGTAAGAATAATTTATCAATTTCATTAAACTACCTGATAAATATTTCATCTTAAAAACAAATTATTGACGTTTGTGTTAGGCGATTCAATAGAAGCTTAGACATGCGCAGGCGCCAACGCTGTCTATGTATACGTCACGTGATCAAATACCATTATTGTTGCGCTGTATTTTATACATTAACCATGAGATAATATTATAAAGTGATTAATTATTATTACTTTCCGTTTTCACAGGATTTCAAGACGACCGAAATGGCTGTAATCAAAAGTTATATTTATATCTATTTCTTTCATGCACATACTCGCACATATGTAATTTTATATCAATAGATGAAACAGAAACGCATGGATTCTCACTTAAAAGACTAAAATAGCAATAGAGTCATTATTGATATCATAAGTACATTCAAATAATATGTTCATTGGTGGATAATTAGACGCCTATTAATATCAATCATCATACCTCGTGTATTTAAGCCAAGTTTTGAAGTAATTTTGTGGGCTTTGGTACAGACAACTACATCAGCCGTGCGTTATATCGATGGACAAAGCTCTACACATGACTGGGTATGGCAGGGGAAGGAAGGGACAAAGAAATATTAAACCGGTATGTTTTCTGGGGGGAAACCTCTTGTACAATATGTGCATTTCGTAGTAAACGAAGTATGATACAAGTATTTTACAACTGGTATGTTGTATTTATGGAAAGTGAATAAATCGTTGAGAAAGGAGATTGAAAAAAAAAATCATAACAAGACAGGTAAACGACATTAAAATGATTGATATGTCAGATTTCAAGTATACACAATACAACTATGAATCAACGAATCAATTCGAAGAAACATTTCCATCACTTTTCACTCGAAGAAAATTACTATTGTGCTATGCCTTGCATCTCCTCACCTTTGATATGATTATTAACAGACAGGAAATTGCTATTTTGCAAGCAGATACCATATCATATACAGGTGTGATACTGCATCTATTCATGTATATTTGAATTAGGGTTAACCCAGTAGTAAATCATGTCAGGTTTACCCCACATGACTGATACTGTTGTATGGTATCACCAACCGTAACGGA
Source organism: Chlamys rubida (assembly GCA_032359455.1). Taxonomy (NCBI): domain Eukaryota; kingdom Metazoa; phylum Mollusca; class Bivalvia; order Pectinida; family Pectinidae; genus Chlamys; species Chlamys rubida. The sequence goes on from JAUMHH010226074.1 coordinate 16,782, forward strand.
TCAAAGATAGAAGTTCAATTGAAATACCACAAAAAGGCCTGTAATATTCACTTACCTTTTTCTATTTTTTTTGTGTGATATAAATATGGCGGTATGATTTGTTAAGTGAATTCATTTCACCATTGTTACAGTTTATGTTATAAAACTAAGATTCGTACAACTGATAACGCATAAATCGTAATTGATTAAGTGAATTTCTACCCCGACTGAAAACAGGTTTGCATTCTCACGAGATATGGGTTATTTGACTGTGTTTGTATATCACCGGTGACAGGAACACCATGGCCGTGCCATACTCTACATGACGTTAGCCTTATCTTCCCGTGACCTCTTACCAACATTGGGGCATGCCAATTTGTTACTTTCTGAAATAGCTATTAAACGACAAGTTCAAGTTAATTGAGTATATTTTATAACCATTATAAAAGGATTGGTAACATTTGATGAAAATGTGTGTCCATCTTAGCATCTTACCACTATAGGTTTTAACATATAACACGACATTTACATCTCAATTTTCACTGATTTCTATTATAACCAGAGTAATTCTGATAAAAGGCATTCTTTAAAAGCAAGTATATAAATAGCGTAGGTTTAGCAGTACTAGAACAAATTAATTTTGGTACGGACTAATTAGTGGAAAACAAGTCCACATGGTAACGATTTCATATTTAAATATGTCCAATGATCATAATTTGACTCTGAATATTGGTAGATAAATATTTAATACATTGATTTATGTGTTTCAGATGTCTTTGAAGAAAAAAAAGAAAAGAAAAACACCTATTGAATTACATCCGGTCTGCAGTTTTAAACAACAGTCTTCCCAAACACAAATGAAAATTATACTTCTCTTTGTATGACCGTTGTTCAAATGTTGGATGAGTATATTTATCTATTTGTTACACACTGCGATTCTCGAATGTTATATATATTTTTACGTCTGATGCATTTATTCAAATAAGCATTATTAAGCAAATAAGCGATAAAAGCTGCTATAATGACAGTTCATTATTGGCAAACAACTTTAGGAAAAAATCTCAAAATTATTGAAATAAATCAAAATGCAATCTTGATAATAACTATGTGATAATTTCTTAAATAGGACTCATACTTCAAAATAAAAGCTGTATTATTTCTTGCAAAATTTCAGAAATATTTCAGATATTGGTTGTCGTCACTCTGTGTATATTTGTATTGCTAACACGCAGAAGTTGATATAAACATTACGATCAAAAGCTCAACGTTTTGAATGGCAATTTATTAACCATTGTAATTTCACACTTCATTAAATGTGTACCAGACCACCAACACGGGGCTTGGTTAAACATTAAGGTACATGTCATCACTATATAGCAGTCAAGTAATGCTCTGCTTCTATGTAATTATGGTTAGATGCAAAAAAAATGAATACATTTTCATGTCATAATGGAAATTGTACGGAGTCGTCGAATTCTTTTAGTCAGGATATTGATAGAGTGTACTTCTATATTGTGATTATTTGATTGACTTTGGCGATAATGCAAAATATTAGAATGTGGACTGCTGGATGAATAGACATGCTCGTAGAAATCGTTATGTGAAAATAAAATCGTGTTTAACAGGAATTCGTGTTAGATTTATGTTGATTTAATTATGATAAATCGAATAGGACTAATGACAAATACTTTACGTTTGACATGTAATTTGCCATAACCTTAAACGTGTACAACGTACGCAAAGGTAGTGTAGTGTATTGCAAAATAATTCAGTTTGAATTTGTCTTATAGAATATGTGAATAATAGCATATGATTGTGCATGTCTGAATAAATTGTTAATTGATTATTTCCTGGCGTTGACTTCGCTCAAGAACTAAGCAAAGTCTTATTTATAATCAAATACGCGTTTAGTTGTTTGATGGGAAAGAAAGACAGACAACTGTTTTTGTTCAAATCCAATGTGTAATTGGAGGAATATATATATATAATACCTGAACTACATACTCGCAACCAGCTTTCAGCTTTGGTAGTTGTTTATATTATCTTCTTTATACAAAATCTTGTTATAAAGTATTCAATAATGTCTATAAAGAAGTATTTTCATAAAAGTTTTTACATTAATGTTAGGATAATAAAAAAATAAAATAAAAATGGGATATCATTTAGTTAAGCACACGTTAAACATAATATATTGAATTCATCTACAGAATTTTTTATATCAATATTCGGCTTTGTTACATCATAATTACCGTTAAAGCAGAAGTATTTAATTATTCTCTAATAAGTGTTAAATATGGTGAAATAATACAAACATAATATGTCATATGATACATAAATGGTGTTATTTATATAATAAATAAAAAATCCTTTTCGTTATTTCACTGTTTGTGTCGTATAAAATAAACAATACGCTATTTATTAAATAAAAAATAATAATAAATCAAATGAGAAAGAAGCGTTGCATTCAGAGTGCTGTTATTACGGTGTCATATTTTCTATAAAGGTTTGTTAAGTGATATGAATATATTATAAAGACAAACGTGTTATCACTACAGGTCATGCATGGACAGGCAAGAGAATAACATTGCCCTTTGGAATATTACTTGTACTGTCAAACTGTTACACATTTTGTTCATTACCAAAACGCCATCTAAGTAACCTAACACCATAGTAATATTCTATAGCTATTCACATACTATTAACATTACACAGTTTTTTAATACTTTCACTGAACAATGATTATCATATAAATGAAAAATCAGGTGATCTTCTCTTAAAATTGTGTATTTTTTCTTTTGACACAAGGCTATCAGGTTGAACGCTGATTTTTTTCTTATTTCCTTATTTTTCTTTTCACCTGCTATAATAATCTGCCATTGATGTAATGTTCTCACTGAGGAGACATTGCAGACAATCGACAGGCGATTAAGAATGTGGAAGATGTGTGTGAACGAGCTTGGCAGTGAAAGATAAATATTTAGTTTACCTGACAGATGAATGAAATTATGGTCCGTGAAATTAGCACAATTTATGACGTAGAACCCCCATTGTTGTTCATTTATATCATTCAAATCACAACAATTGATTATCAGAGAGCAAGGATATTGATATTCAATTTGTCGTTATTGGCCGCCATGCTGCGCTGCATGGAATCATCTCTATACAGGACTTTGAAACAACATATCAAACAGATTCAATTCAAACTGAGATCATCATCATTACAAAGGGACGACTGTAAGTATCTGTATTTTGATCATATTGCAAGTTTTATTTTCCACGTAGATAAACACGAGGCCACATTTACTATAGTTTAACACACAAATGACAAAGAAAAACATTCTTATCAAAATATTTGTTTTTGTAAAAAAATGCCAGAAAATTCTATTATCATTGAATGTTTGCCTTTATTGATTGACACTATCATGCTGCCCTCCAAAGCCACACCTCCCTTCTCTACTCCTTATAGTTTGTGTGTACGCTGTCAATTTAGATTTCACCTTGATATTGAACCATTAAATCGTACTATAACCTTTTATAAACATACAAGTGTATTCAAGTACCTGAGCATACGTTGTGGACTAACACAAGTATAGGATACAATTATAAACTATCAATTATCTATACTTTATTGATTTTGCGAATCTAAAAGACATTTGTTACCTTTAATGTAGTTTACATAATATTTATGTCTGATTCAGGAGACTTTTGAAGTGTGTAGAGATACCAGATGGACAAATTAAAACACATCTTAGAATAAATATTTCCTAACAGATCCAATATTATTGAGACGAAGTTGTTTAACCACTCCATTCTTCTTATAAAACTCTATATTGATCTCCAAACCACTAAAAGGACTGGATATTCTGAAGATGTTTTACGCTATTCTTGACAACTTAAGTAAAATATAGCCTGAATAATACATTGATATCATTTTTAAGAAGCTACCTTTACTTGTTCTGAATTTAAACTCGGACCCACCACTGAATTCAATTTTATATCATAAATTAATTGAAGTTTAATTGCAAAACTGACCTTCGATTGGAGAATTAAGGACAGATAACAACAACATTGAAAGAACACCATAGTGTGAAGCTAACATTATATATTAAAAATTATTGCTTTGAACTGTAAATTGTACAATCTAACACTTTTTATATAACTGTAGTTGTCAGTTGAAGATTTTTTGGAAAATTTGCAAACATAAGTCTGTAACAAAATATACCGTGCAGATAAAGGGGCAACTGAAGAGCTTTGATGTGACTGGAATATTGAGGTTTAGCAATGCTACCGAGATGCAAAGAAGAACGCAGTTTGACGTACAAAGGAACAGTAGTAACCTCAATGTCGGCAGTTAATACCCTTTTTAAAGTTTGATGTCAAGTCTGTGGCTGATATAATTGTAGCAAACAGAAATGTATCTATAAAAAAGATTGCCCCGAATTAACAATAAAAAAAAAACCAAAGAAGGTTTTACCCAAATGTTCAGGTTTCAGCTGTTCCGTACCACCAAAATGAAAAACAATGGCCAGACCATATCTTTAACTGAGAATTGATTTCATTACGTGACATATTGATACAGCTGGTGTGATCAATCTTTTTTATTGTTTATATGATAATTATTCGACAATATTGTTCCACTACATATTATGTGACTAATTGCTGTGTGCGCTATAACGCAACTCTATTTAAAACGATTTTGTTTTATTTCTGCTCAAATTGAACTGAATGAAAATAACAAATCTTGTCTGTTTGATATACCAATTAAATTAACCAGATACATGTTTCAGATTTTTAAAGAATTAATCAAATACAATTAGATATGACAATTGATAATATGTTTTTTGTGTTTTAGTAGATAATAATATTGCTCTATTGAAAATCAGTTTACACTTCATTACTGTATGACGATCCTCCATTGAAGGAATATATAGTATCACATCAAGTCCATTAGTAGACTTGCACAAGCTCTAGCGACGAACTTAATACATTTTTACAGGTTCCAAATATTAAAAGAACCCGTGTTAATTGGAATGCAAGGAGTAATATTGACCTGGTCTTGAGACAAGTTTAACATGAACTGCTTCTTTGTTCATTAAAATTTGTCTGAAAACCAACTCAAGTTACTCTACCATGATATCGGCCAAAGAACGTTTCAATTCTTTATTATAAGATAATTCAGACTTATGTCCTTGGCTTCTTAATTTCATTTCTAAATTTGTTTTCTTTCTTTTTCAATGTCAATGAATAACAGGACTGCGTACTGGGCTATGTTGTCGTTTGACAGATTGTGACGTCACAGTGAGCTGCCACTTTAAAGTACCCGGATTATATGTGGACACCGCTTCCATGTGATCTTATGATCTCATCTGTTGCGAGTGAGTTAAATCTGAACAGCTAAATAATTTATCATAAATGGTTTATTGAAAAGCCAAATCGTCCAATGGACAAGGAAACATATCAAACTCGGTAGAATTAGTTCCCATCATGAAATACCATTTAATCATATACATTTTGGCCAAAACGCTTCGTACCAATGTTTTTGCATTTGCAAGCATTATTAAAAGTAAGAAACTTTTTCATTATTTTAAATTCGTCCTTTTTCAGAAATGGTTTATAATTGGCAAGTATAGATAAGTTCCGTCAAAGGAACCATAGTAAAATTTGGGCCTATACAATATGTGTTCAATATGCCAATGCAGTACGTTATCATATATACTATAGGTGATATACTGTACTCTAACATAAGCTATTGAGTTTATGATTCTCTTAAATGTCAGGGACTAGATTGTGACGACACAGCCAGAACCAGAAGCATGCTTGATGTGAGACACTGTCATTCATGTACAACGATGTACATATGAACCAGAGCTTCGACTTAGCGAACTACTTTACTTTTCAGGAACAATAAAGCGCGTATTTCTCTGATGCACATTCTAGAATTGTATTATATTATAGCTATATGATAATCGAAATGCAAGCGTTTCATTTAACATATTTAACTGCGGTACAAAGTGCCTAACATATATACAGCATATTTTGTAAGAAACAAATCAATGCAGAATATTCATTCAACGCGGTAACATCGCAATGCGTAGCCTTCAAAAAACTATCTGATATCAATTATCTAGTTTGTCCATTTACATATTTTTGGTTTTAATTAAAGTTATATTATTCCTAAATTAAGATGTTCTAATGTAAAGTTTAATGGTATTTCACCATCCCATGGGTCGGGTTATCTTCGAGAATGCCACTTCTAGATAAGAGAGCATGCTAACCTAACGTAGCGACATAGACAAAACAACCGGTATCATAAATATGACCATAACCTGATTGACCTTTCAAGGAATGCAAAGACTAAATCAGATGACTGGACAACGATCAGGAGGTTTCCTCATTCAATTCCTGGAATATTTAGTCCAAATAGTTTTTCAAAATTACATATATAAAAGAAAAGATGTCAGTTACCCTAACTTGAGACATGGTCCCTTCAAATGCGGTTTAGAAATGATTTATTTGTCGGCTTCACCCTGATCATGTTATAGTGCTTTATTTATCGTATTGGTATGGAATCAATTTCCATTACACGATATACATCAGCGCGCATGTTTGCACCCCTAATTATGGACACACGTGCGATGATATCTGGTCTGGTTCGTCCCTATCTCTATCTTAATATTGAAGCATCCAACCCATTAACTTGGGGTTTGCCTTTTACAGTTCCCAAAACGACATATTCAGGAACAATTATCACGGGCAAAAAAAACTGCCCATGATCAGATAAGCTGGCGAGTCCTGTTCACCACGAAGCAATGGTAGCCGAAATATGCTTTTAACATCTTCACATGCCTTTGTAGCGTGGACAATTGCCTGTCATATTAGTCCTATCAAACTCGCGTTAAAATGATTGGTCCTTATCATTGCAACCGTATCGGTTTTTGTTTGTGTATTGAATCAAGAGATCATTAAGCTGTTGAACGATCGACCTGTCAGCGAGGCCACGGAACGCGCACTGCACGCGTTGTCACCCTTTGAAGCCGTTCCACTAAAACTGCCTGTTTAAACCTTCACTGTTTTGTTTAAGTGGTTGTTTGATATGCAAAATGTCGCAACTGAACGTGATGTTAATCTAGGATGGACCATTACAGATGGAGGAGAAGCGCTGTTCTAGTGTTGATAGTCTAACAATTAGGGTAATATATACATGGAACTCAGAGATCTGGGCTGATTCCACGTCCGAGTTTTTGGTGTGGGGGTCGGCCGACCAACGTCATGGGCTATCTCGTAGGTGGCGTAAACATCATCGCCTGTCAGACACTCGCCTGAACGTTGAGGAGACAAAAATCTAAAGTGATGTGATGATGCTGCGGTCAAACATGTCAGGAAGTTGTTAAAAAATGGATGGAAAAGATGATCTATTTAAGAGGACGGTTTCCCTGGACGGTGTCAATACCAACGGTGTAACAGTAAGCTCTGTCGGTTGTACTTTTCATTAGAAAGTATTGATCATCATAACACTATTAGTTTAGTGTTTCACGCATCAAGTATACATACTATAGACTCATAAATGTTACATACTGTTTGTTTCATGCAGAACGTATACGTGCTATAGACTTATAAATGTTACACATGATTTGCTAAAATCGATCCAGATAAGTTGTTTGTTTCGTTTTGTTACCCATGCTATTTATTGTGATAGGAATATCGAGTTTACATTATATATAATTTCTTTGATTTTTAAATGTTTCTTAATACAAGGGACTGGACATTAAATATAAGCATTCCGTATTTGCACCTGTCAACTAATACCATTAAACGAAAATTTAAATTCGCAAAACAGAACAGCAAGAGTCAATTTCAAATATAATGTGATTGAAATCATATAGTTAAAACATTTTCGATAAAACGATATAAAATTAGAAATTAGGGGAAACATTATGACTATACAAGTATATCTAGCAATATGATTGAATCTTAATGTGCAACAGTATGATAAAACGATATTTGGAAGTATTTAAGGTACATTCTGAAGGCCAGTGCCGTATAGCATATTTGTAAGTACGTCTGCCACAAGACCGGAAGGCGGAAGGATGTGGTCGTGTCCTTGAACATGATACTTACTAGTAACTCTTTTTGTTTAAAGATGATTATAAACTGGTCTGACTATTGAAAAATATAACACTATGAATGAGCTGCTGGGAAACAGACCCATAACAAAACATGCATACAGCCATCAGCACACACACGCACACCCTCACACATACGGATGACTTATATTTAAAGGGAACGAGTTATAAGATCCGATGGAGTAAGGGTGCTCCAACACTCTTCTGATTGTGTGGATTGCGCATGTCTGATATACCTTGAATGTCAAGCGCCTAGGAGTAATGTCACTTAGCTATATAGATGCATACCGATAACAATGGTGACATACGCAGGCAGTCAACAGCATACGGTACAAGCGAGTGACATCAGCAGACAGTCAACTTCATATGAGCCAGATGAATACAGTGCGGTTAAGGGCAAATACTTAATTAGAATTGCTTGATTTCTGCAACAAGACCGCCGAAACAACCGCACACAAAATATTAATAGCGCAGACTACCACAAGCTCTTTAACTGTGGCGACCTTATCAACGGGATATAGAAACGGGACTAGTTTGGCACAACCATTTTACAAATGAAACATTTGGTGAAGTAAACTTAAATCTTACCATCAACTAAAATAAAATGTAAGCAGATAACTTATAGCACAACACATCAGAATGCACACACTTAAAGTCGTAATGGTCTACATGATAGAAAAAAAGTAAAAACAAATTGATTTTTCCCATAAATGACACTTCAATACACATTTGCAATAACAATTGGAAACAACGTTTACTATCAGGTTATATAAGATGATTCATGAATGGAGTATCTAGGTATATGTACATAAGCAGGAAGTATTTGAGGCAATATACAAAATATAACTCTCGTTGACGTTTTCTTACGTCGCATTAACGCCCTCCTCGCAACAGCTAGGGTCATATGTGGACGGAGCATTTAGCTGAGCCACATTCTTGTTCTAAAATAGTTCGCTGCAATTTGTTAAGATGAAAAATATGCAAATCTACTGTATGTTTCTCTCTTCTGAGACATTTATTAAACATGCTACGGTTTGTAGTTAACGCATTATGAACGTTTCTTTTACAGGTTAATACATATTATATAAACTTATAATATTTAAATATATTAATTTATATATTGATACCAGCTTATTTATTCTGCAGCAATTAATAACTAACTATTTCTTCAACTGATATAAATCACTCTTGTTTGCTCAGATGAAGCGCGCAGGAGAGCTTAGCAGTGTATCCAGATAAAATGCAAGTGGTTAGGCAGGTGACACAATACATTTTTCATGTCCGTACGGGGAGCCAACCCCTGCCGTCTTGGCAAATGTTAGTGCGCTATCCACTGCAATCAACTTGGACACAATTCACAGGCTAATACAGAAGCCATCACATTCATACACACGTGGACCGCACCAACAATGCAAAGTCTGAATGCTTTGCGAGGCCATACTAAAATTAAGTTGTAATATTGACGCTAAGATTCCCCCTGCTGTTTTGAAACTAAAGTGTTATCTTGGAGACAATGTAATAACAAGGAAACAGGCTTTATAACGAACTAATGTGCACTAGAGTATATTTCAATATTTAGCAATGCATTAATCAATTTTCAGCGATACGCTCATGAATGACATACAACAGTCTAGCTCTTCCATCTATGACTAGTTCATAGCTATAGCATAAATACTGAATTATTGGCTTGGCTGTAAACTATAAAAACACCGTAAATTGTTCAGGGCCCGTATTCATGAAACCGTTCTCATGCTCAAGCATTGATTCTGTGCTCAAGCCAGCTTTCTTGTAACTCA
>JAUMHH010226075.1:0-10495 GCA_032359455.1 Chlamys rubida
AAATACTTTAATATTGAAAGAACACACTGTTCTGTCAATAATAAACATACAATATTCATCAGTTTAATATTAAACATAAGAATATGCGGAAATTGTGATACTGTCTCCCTACATTGGGTTTTCAACTAGGGATGTACTTCCTATTTCCGTTTAGCAATACACTCCTATGACCTTAAATGTGTTAGTGACCCCTTACCGAATGTTTACTAACCCCCTTGATATGGTTTGTTACTGACCTACTAAGGAACAATTGGGGGTCAGTAAAGACCATACAGGATGAGGCCTTTCCTAATACGTTAAAATTATGAATTTTATTGAAATAAAAATAAATAAATGAAATTTGCTAGATGCTGTGGTAACCTTGGTGAGATGGTCTACTGGTTGGATGTTTGGTTTACTAAAAGAGAGAAAATCATTTTTTGGGAGGGTAGAAAGAAAATCATGACCTGACTTATTTCTAATTTTGCAAACTTTCTGTAAACCGAAATGCTACTTATTGATGTCATACGTGAAACAAACCGACATCTCCACGTGATGGTATACATAAAAGCCTAGCATTGAGTTTTGTATTGCTATGATATATACAAATTTCTTACAATATCAATTTGGGGCAGGTTTGTCCCATGACACCGGGGCAGGTTTGTAAATTGCCGGGAAAATATGACGTTGCATGCTTTTTGACGTCACGTTAATTCCAATGTGGGACGAACTGACCTCAGACATCCTGTCCGAAATTACCCCAAGGCGGTGCATATAGTAAATAATTAAATGACTTTTCAAATACGGACATGTTTGCCATTCTGTTATAGTTTTATGACAAATCTTAACAAATGCTGTCCAGACGACGACAGAAAATCCCACAGGCTGGCAGGGGTTTGGGGAGGGACGAGGAATCCTTAGCTATCTCCCCACCCCAACAAATATGTATGTAGAATGGTACCTACATTGAAGCATGCAAGGATCGTTGGATTCTAACTATTCTACCGACTGTACATAAACTGAAACAGTTAAATTATGCAGACAACTGTATTTTCATGTGTGCCCGCTGACTAGGTCTCACCTATTTCATATTGTTTTTAAATAGACTTAATACTTAAAATGTTTTGATCCACGTTCCAGTGCCAAACGCTTTAAAGATGCATTGGAGCATTGGAAGCTTTGATAAATCATTTATGGAATCAAACTCATACCTATTTGGAAAACCGAAAACAAAATCAACGAAACAAAATTAAGTGGGGGTAGACCGGGATTCTAACCCTGGACTTCCGATTGTTGTTCTATTACTCTAACCGACTGATCTACCTATCAACGGAAGTGGCCTGTCCCAACTCAGCTTCAGATTTATCCTAAACGGAAGTTAAGGGAAGGTTACTGTAAATACCAAAAAACACAGAGTAGTGGGGCAGTTATTTTGTAGTAACCTTAAACTGTCATTCACAAAGAATACATTTGTATGTAAAAATACCTATCCATTATATAAGTGAATTGTTTTATAACTATTTATCGTAATTAGCTCCCTACCAGCTAAATCGGTGGGAATGTAGGTCTAACTTGAAATACTGGTCGTCCGTCCTTTCGTCCATCTTGTCCGGGCAAATACTTATGAGCAGCTGCATGTATTTATAACCCTCTCCCTCTCCCGGATATTTTTGCTGACTGGACTTGACCTTTCTGTCTCTGTCATACTTAAAACAAATTATATTGATGATATTTGACTAAACATTATAGATGGATATTATCATAACTTAAAGGAGATTTGCGTAAAATTCCATGGAATAAAATGTCAAAAACTTGTTAGGCTTGTTCAGGACATAGATTTTGGACGACAGAACTGAATACTTTGGCTATGCTTATTGATTGGTATATATATATAATGGCTTGAAGGTGCGTTACCTGCAACTTTCTGGCCGGTCCGTACCCTCGAGGTGTAGAACACAGCATGAGTTCATGGGTCACGATTTTGTATTTCGTGTCCACACTACAAATGTCTGAGCTTGTGATTACTTTTGAAGAAACATATAATTAGTTGAATATACCATAACGTTAGAACGTGTGTACTGGTATAGCGGATCTACTTCTTTAAATACTTCAATGTGGTCGTGTAATTAGTAATTCAGAGTAAAATATATCAATATATACTTTTCCTATAAACCTTTCACATGCGTAAACAAGAAAATCCATAGATCTTAACAATTTGTAAACAAATGTAAACATTTTTGAAAAACGATATATTTCATGCATGGTACATTTTTTTGTAATAAAGCGAATATCCTGAAGTCTATTGAACAACGTAGTTTAGCTCCGACATTACGAAACATGTTAATAAATAGGCCCGCCATCGGAATATCTTCAGTAAAAATACCGACATTGACGATAGTTTGTGAGTTACAAGCAAGCGATACATGAAGAGTATGCAAAAATCTTTCGCTAAAATCCTCATCCCTGAAGAATGTATGCGTGGTTTTGATGTTAAAATGATACCATAGGGATAGGTAAAGTGTGTTGCCAACATTTTACAGTTTGGAGGATATCAGCTGTTTACATTTTAAGTATGGACTTTTGTGGAGGTGAATATGCAGTTATACAAACCTGAGAAAGTTATAATAACCGAGAAGATATCTCCTGCCCACTCACTACAGCTTGTACGGTGTATATTGTGTGGGCAGGATATATGATATGTACTCTGTCAGCTGTAGCGTGTGTAGGATAATCATCTAAAGATCGGTTTTGCATCCTTGCTATAACTTCATGTAAAAATTAAAAACCGCAAAAGTGATATGATATATTTACATATAGAATGGCTCAAGTCTCTAGAATATTGAATGATTTAGTAAAAACAAATAGGCTCTAATTATTGATCACCTAACTCATTCACCCCCTATATATTTAAGCTGGACTTGTCCATTCTTTGATTTGGAAAGGTTTAAATGTGACTTTAGGGGGTGGATGTTTTTTTTAAATGTCTGATTCTAGATTTGACCACTGTGAGTTTCAAACTAGGGGGAGATAGGCTAGCAGAAAAATGCAACTAGAAAATTGTTCAAACATATTACGGGCTGGTAGCCAGTCTTAAATATACTTTTACATTACAAGCACCTACATTGTCCAGCGGATGTACATACGTCCACTGATGAAGTGTTTATTAGACAGGTACAATGACAGGATCGTCTATCCCCTGGGCTGACAAGGATTACCAATGACAACCTGGGATGAGGCTAGAGCACGCGCGGTATGCTACTATCCTATACGTCTGAAATATGATCGTCACTTTATCTCCATGCTCAACAAATTTATCAGAAAGGTTTCACAACATTGCCGCTGGCTAGGTCGGTACCAGCAGAGCGTCAGTGTCTGTGTACAAGCGAGCGCGTGCGCTACAGCTCCCATGTACATGAATACCTATCGGATGATACAGAGCTCTTGGGGTTTCCAGAATATTCTGCATTTCAAGGAAGGTGCATATATTGTGAACTTCGCCGGATAGCATCGGACAGACTCCGCTCCGGACCATCGTACTCGGAGAAACGTACAGTACTGTAAGTATTAGAACCTCGATCGATAGGATATATATGTGTGTATACGAAAGGACCTGACAGCCGATGTGGCAGTCGATAGGGACACCGGGGGATGGGGATGTCATGAATACAAGCAGCAGCAACTTGGCTAAAACAAAATGCGAATTCACGAGAGTACAGACTGTTTTAGGTATGGTTTGGTTAGGCAGATTATTTAAGTGTGTACTGAAATCACAGTACTATACGGGGTACAGATTTAAATTCAAGATTGGGGTACATTTCAGGCACGGGGCTTGGGGGAGAATTATACACATCTGTCTGGTGTTGGAGGCCTGGGATGGAGATTGGTCGTGCACACGTGTGCGTATTTATGTGTGTACAAATACGTTATATCAGAGACCCGGGGTTGTATATTAGGTATGTGTGTGCTAGTACAACTGTACAGTAAGTTGTGATGGACGTTATCTTGGAGGTCATGGGCTGGAACAAGAATTTGAACATTGTACGTACATTGTATGCAAAAAACATTTATTTCTTAAACAAATAGGTCAATTGTATATTTCAGCCAAAAACAGGCTGCTTCCCAAAGCAGTAAAGTGCTCTCTTTTCCCCCAAAGGTGAAGGGATAATAAGCAATGTCTTCTAAATTTCAATTTTTATGTTTACCAAATCTCTGTAAATACAGTATCCCCTATCCTTGTGTGTAAGAGGTGTATAAACAACAGCGCGTAAACGTAGCTGCACACAAATATATGACAGGACTGTTGCTGGATCAACAAAACGCGTGTACACGTGTGTAATATATATCGAACAGCATTACATTAGCATGATATCGATCTCCCTGCTGGACACAATTGTTGGGGCTGGGCGGCTGTTTTACAACACGGGCCTTGTGTAGAAAACAAAACACACCCGGGTTAGTGGTTACTCACTTTTACGGTGCATATTTGAATTTTTTAAAGAACACAAAAGATTGTACTTATGTAGGATTGGTACTGGAACAAGAGGTTATTGTAAAACAGGTATATATACATGATAACAACGCACTGCTGATTCATATCGGCAAACATTTCTCAATGTCGACACGCAAATGGCCTGGGGAGAGGGAGTTCGGGATGAAAAGTCACTTCAAACCGCGAAGCACAGGTGAGTCTGCTGTTGTTTTGTATGCGTGTTAGATCTGAGGAGTATGCTGTTAGGGTCAGGTATGAACATCTGATACACAGGTATAACGGGATGAGTTTTACTTGAGTGGACTTGTGATGATCAGCCCTCCTTTCAGGTAAGATTAGTGGGTACACATATATAAACATGTCTAGCTAATCAAAAACCCTGACGGAGCTTCAGATGTGTATAGATTTAGTGTTGCTTGCTGGGGTTTATGTACCGACGCTACACGTAAGTTTTTGTTGCTGTTACATTTACTATAAAGTTTTATATTATTTTTAGTGTTACGGTAAATGATATTGAATGCTTACATGTAGCGATCTACACAAACGCAGTCGTAATTGACTGTCTGTGACGCCGAGATACGGATGCAAAGGTCAGGGTCGGGACAGGACATACATGTATATATGTCCATAGATCTATACACATTTATAGACTTCACTTGGTCCCGGATGATCATTTGAGCATGTATATGCTACTATCTGACATTAGCTGATGTTTAGTTTTAGTGGACCCAGTGACCAGTTGAAGGGGTGGACAGGGGTGGTTAGTGTGGGTTTGTCCCATTGGGAAGAGGGGTTTGGTTGTAAGAGAGAACTGTCCCACTAGATTCAGGAGACGGAGGCTAGTCCGGGTTGGGTTCGGTTGGGTTCAAATGGGGAATACACTGACTGGTGTATTACGTGTATTGGCAATATAGTCATATGGTATCAATATGTACGTAGTCCACGTACATGAATTAAGTAAACTATGTAGTCCCGTGAGGCATCAGACAGCATTACGTATAGTACCTGTGGTGGATGGACATGCCCACAGGGACGTGAGAATTTGTTACAGTTTAGTATTTATGGACCTTAAACAAAGTAATATAAGACGTTTTAGATAGTTTACACACTATTTGGGGTTGACGTAATTTTGGAAAATTGTTTTCAGCCCCTAAAACGTCTAATATCACCCTAAATACATCAGTTGAGAGTCAAACAAAGCTAAATTCTTCAGGATTCTCAGGTCCCTGTGGACATACCCTGATATGATGTACAAGGTGTTGACCACAACGGGAACTGTAGTGGTTATAATTAGCTTTGACAGGAGGGGTGAGACGAGGATGACATAGTTCGTGTGAAAGTGGTTAGAGATTTCGTAAAAAAAGGGTTAGAAGATTGACACGGGATTTATCAATTACCTGTAAGGCTACGAAGTTGATTCATATTGCCGGAAAATCCTAATTGACAAAAAAATATTTAATATTGGAAGAGCGTGGAGCGAGGGAGTAGTGAGGAGGGGGCAGTGTTTACGTATCCAGTGACGGTTCGATACAGGAGGACGTCTGGGTAGGTTTTTGACCACAGACGTAGATCTTATTCAATTCTATTCAATTTATTGACGGATCCAGGGTGTCCTGTCAGCACCCTCCCCTGTTATTATTTTTGTGATGAAAATGCTGATTTCTTCACCTATCCTTTTATGCCCCATCCCACACCCACCCTACTCGGAGCTTTGCGTGGATCGTTGGCTAAAATACTGTATTGCCCTTTTGTAGAGAACTTACTTGTCCAATTAATTTAATGATAAAAATAGGGAAAAAATTAAACATGAGTAAACATGTATACATATAACAGCCTACGTCGGAGGTTATTGAGTAAAACGAATTTTATAACGTGAGCAAAACTTATCTCCTTGGTTCTAAATACAGTTTTTGAACAGCTAGCACGCATATGTCTGTAAGATCCTGAGATTTAAGTGTACTAACGAGGTTTTCTCCTTCAGATAACTTGGTATTTATTATATACACAGACGGATTCAATATAGTTGATCAGTACAGAACTCAAAGTAAACAAGGCTTTCATAAAACATACCTTTAAATACTAGCATACTTTAAAGAAGTCCGTATTGTCTAAGTCTCGTTAGCTTGAAAGAGAAACAATTTATAATGAATTTCTTAGACACAATAAAACAGTTAGCTTATTATTCCAAAGCTTTATGTCAGCCATAATTCAAATCGATGGGCAGAAGATTTTGGGCCGGGATAGGAGTGGATAAGGGATTAAATGGTGTGGGGGAGGGGGATTTTTATTTCCGGCACTGAATTACTGTCAAGTTGACAAAGCGAGCACCGACTTGTTCTCGCTATAAGGTATGCCTGTGTGTGTGTTTACACGAGACTACCGCCCACCCCCCAGGTAGTTTCACTGTTCCCACTGGACCGAATGATGAGGTGACATTACCTGTGGTCTTTGGGCTGTCATGATTATGAAGAGTTTCATAAGAATAAGAGCGTGTGTGCCTGTCTGCCACACATTTCATCAGAGCCGCGCGCGCGGACTGAGTACGTTATCGCCAGGATCACACAGATCAGAGACGTATAATACGTCTCTGCACAGATTGAGTACATGTACTCGGTCCGAGCACGGAATTAGATTTGCTATCTAAGTCCGGATCCGTGGTCCGAGTAAACGGGGTCATCGGGTCATACGGAATAATGACTTATAATAAGTATACGGGGTTATAAAAGTCACCTTGACTGCGTACGCGCAGTCATCAAGATCACATGTCTCAAGGCCACGTACACTTGAGTCTTCAAGACAATTGTTACGCTGGGCTAGTAAACCAGGTTTTACATGTGTAGATTGTGTTTCGTTCAACCACAGATTCATGTTAAGTTAACTGACGGACCTTGCTAAGTTGTTTATCCTTTTGATTTACAGCAAATCTCTGATGGCTAAACTTTCCACATTGGACAGTGTTTGTGAGTCATCTGACTTATATATAACCCATTGTAAAGGTGTTTATTTATAATGTTGATCATGTAACGGCTGTTCAGTGTTGGTTTTTCCTCCGTTGTATGTGAAGTCGGCTGCCTGGTGTAATTCTCCCCCGTGACTCGCTGACTCCCGTGATTTAGACAAATGGTGACTCGCAAGGTCGTTTGCTTATTTAATGGTGACTCGTTGGCTCGTTTGGCTCAGACTCACGGACACGTGCGTTATATCAGTGACCCCTGTGATAAAGACTCAATGACTCCGATTTGTGTTTTAAAACGGTGCATCACTGACTCCCGTGTTACGAATTATTGACTCACTGACTGGTTGGTGTAATTGTTGAATAGTGACTCCCCGAGTAATGGTAAATTCAACGGTGACTCACTGACTCGCGTGATCAGTGATAGTGATGCAGATACATACACAGATACACGTGTAATGTATAATAACATTACTCATCGACTCTTATGGGACGTTTTGGTGACTCACTTCCAGGTCTTTTTTGTATAATGATAAATTGCTGGCTCGTATGATATGATATAATGCCTCACTGACTCATGCACGATGTTCTGATGGCTCGTTGCCTCGTGTGTCATGCAAAACGTTATGTATAGTCGTAACTCAATTTTGTTGTGTTGTATACTTTCAGATCTGTTAGCTGATTTAAGACGCCAGGGAATGGCCCACAGAATTCCTATACACCAGGACGACCTTAGCTTCGAGGAAAGGCAGAGTAAGATTTGGGAGGACATGGAGAAGGACATGGAGCGTCGCCGGAAGGAGTGGGAGAGCGAGATCGACAACATGCGTACGGACTTCTTCCACATCAAGCCGGATGATAACAAACTTGAGGCGATGACCGACCGGCTCGGAATAGCGGACAATCGGACGACGTCGGACGCACAGACATCCATAGAGAAGGATCAGAACGGCCAGCCAGTGTATCGCGCAGTGTTTAACGTCAAAGACTACAAACCCGACGAAGTAAATGTGAAAATGGAAGCCGATAAATTGATCGTGAACGCCAAACATGAGGAAAAGAAAGAAGGGAAAACCGTGTGTCGAGAGTTTAGTCGTGAAGTGAATATTCCTCGGGAAGTTGATCCAATGTCCCTTGGTTGTACCATTTCTTCTGATGGTATCCTCACGGTGGAGGCACCACTTCCCACTCCACAATACCCACCCCTCACAGACAACCGAGGTGCTGCTCCGAGGATCATTCCCACGGCAACGCCTTCTGTAGCCGCCGCGCCTCCTCCACCAGCAGCGCCCTCTGGTGGCACCAATCCCACAACTCACACGTCCACCTTTAAGACATTCATGTCACCCAAGGGAGCTGCATCACCTTCCATTGGAACAACAAATCCAACTCACTCCATGCAATTTACTCCACAAACATTCTCAACAAGTAACGTGTCGTCGTCTAAGTTTGATACACGAAGCAGTTCCGGTTCTCCCGCCAATACTGACGGAGAGCGCAAGTACAGAGTGGAAATTGATATTGAAGATTTTAAACCAGAAGAACTTACAATTAAAACAGTCGACCAGAAATTGAAAATCAGCGCTCGTCGGGAAGAAAGGATCGGCACAAGGACATCCACGAAAGAGCTGAATCGGGAGATCAGTCTGCCAGACACTGTCGAACCTACAGCCGTGAAGGCCTTTTTCTCGGACAGTGGCAAACTGCTCATAGAGGCGCCTTACCTAAAACCCCTCGCAGTGGGACATTATTCTCAGGGGCGCGAGGGGTCGCCAATGACGGGACGATAGTGCACCATATGGGACCGTAGAGTCTCGCCTACTCCCGAGACATTAGCTAACGTTGTATACGCGGTCAGGGTCACGCATTGTGGGATTGTATAGCGCATTGCGTTTTCATTTTCATAAGTGCGCTGACCAAAGTTCTCAAAGCTGATACATGTAGTAACATTTTGTGTTTATATGTATTTAATAGGTTGAAGAGGTGCAGCTTTATTTATGTTAATGCTAAACGTAAATCTACGACTCGCTCACGTTTAATACTCAGCTAGTGACGTCACTCAGCTAGAAACCGATATGATGTGATGTTTCATATGGCGGACAAAGACCGGAAGTTCTCAGTTAAACATCGGGTTTACTTCAGATGGAAGAGAATCGTATACAGTATATGTAGTAGGTCATGAAGGTCACGCGACGATTGTTCAATTGAAAAAATATCACTGCTGTGAATTATGTCCTCATTTCGCTGGTATCATGAGATGACGTTTAAACTTGAGATTATATAATATTTAGTTATTTTTAATGCGAACTCTGAAAAACTGCTCTTTTACTTGTGGATTATACGATGTTTCAGTTTCTTGCCTTGAGAAATAATATAAATATATTAAATTATACAACACATACCGGTAATGTTTTTGTGTTATTTCTTAAAGAAATCACGATCTTATATGATGTTATAATATAACATTTGAATAGGAATTCGAATCTATCGCACCAGTTAATTATGTAGCGTACCACCATTGTAACTCGTTCCCTGATTACTAGTATGTATCGTTATATACTGTGACTACCTTTAATATGTATACATGTCCTCTCTCCAATCTGGAACCGTCGGCATTTTCCGTAAACGAGTATTTCTGGTTTACGGAAAGTGCCGACGGTTCCCGCTTGCTCTCCTCCTAACATACGAGAATCAGCAAACCATCATTTACTTTCAAATTTTCTTTTCGCCAGTCAGCCACAATAAACGCGTACTATACACGTTATTTCCTCTCCAGCACATAATGTGTGGCATAGCCTTGACGAAATGACTGGGGGTGCAGGCCCGGATTGGATTGGGGTTTACAAAATGAAAAATTTGGTTTTAGATACGAAACGAAATATAATCTGACATGTACATCGGGCTACACAATTCGCAACTCATATTTCATGATAAAATTTGCATTACATCTATATCATAACGATTACATCATCCCTAACGACGCTGAAACAAGAATGGGAAATATGCCACATATTTATCCGATAATACGCTACATGTTTTGAGTAGGCGGCGAAATAGGTTTAACACCCCCCCCC
>JAUMHH010226086.1:0-11920 GCA_032359455.1 Chlamys rubida
ATACACAGTGATGTATTACACGATCATACACAGTGATGTAGTACACGATCATACACAGTGATGTAGTACACGATCATACACAGTGATGTAGTACACGATCATACACAGTGATGTATTACACGATCATACACAGTGATGTATTACACGATCATACACAGTGATGTAGTACACGATCATACACAGTGATGTAGTACACGATCATACACAGTGATGTAGTACACGATCATACACAGTGATGTATTACACGATCATACACAGTGATGTATTACACGATCATACACAGTGATGTAGTACACGATCATACACAGTGATGTAGTACACGATCATGCACAGTGATGTATTACACGATCATACACAGTGATGTATTACACGATCATACACAGTGATGTATTACACAATCATACACTGTGATGTATTAGGTATTTGCTTTCTCATTATTTAAAATTTGTATCTTTTTGGCTAAATATTTATTGTACTATGTCCTTATTTAAATTAAGTTTCAATTTTTCTTTCTTTTCCCTATAGTATCCTGGTAACAAGAAAACATTCAATTCTTCAAAGATATAAACAAAACAAAAAAGCAAAAAACTGATTTGAGTTTCTATAAACAGGTTATATATAACTATATTGATTCAAAACCAGTAAAAAATATTTCAGATATCACAGGTGTAGGAGAAACATTAGACAGACAACTACATCTTCACGAAATGAACTTACATTCTTCTATGTGTTTTGCAGCATCATAATTGAGGGTAATGTCGCCGGCCTCGGGGTGCTCCTCTTTGTATTTCGTAAGACCATCCATAACGGCTTTTCTCATCTCTTCGATGTGGAGATCACGTGGATTGGAATACAGGCTGCACCTTAAATGCATAGAGTCAAAACTAAATGACATGTATATTTGTATATTCTATAACTGTATACTAAATCTTATAAACCGTAACAAAACACGGACTCTAGAATTTGTTGTTCAAACTTTTCCTAAATGTATTCTAAAAAGTGGATTTAATTCATCTATATCAGCAAATATACATGTCAAATTTGATAAAGTATTCACATACATCTCTTCATCGTCATCATCAAAGTGGTCATAATCCTCAACAGGTTTTCGACATAAGTAACACTGGGAGGCGCCACATGTACAGGTCATCTTATTACAGCCGTACTCTTTAAAGAACCTCTTCTGACATTTGTGGCACTTATGAAGCATGGCTTCTGACACACACAGCTCTATATACGTCCTCATATTCCTTTCTCCTTGTCTCTCTATCTCGTTACAACCAAGGGGCACATGATTAGGCTCCTTACAGAGTCTGAAACAGACAAATATGTAGAAAAACTTTGTGACATTATTTTCAATATAATGAACCTTCAATGCAATGCACATGTGATTTTATTGCTTAACTTAAATCTAGGTTATACATTATATTATACACTGGTGAGACACATATACAAGAATACTGGAGATGTTCTGGATTAAAATGCAAGGGAAGCAATTACATTAAGAAATCCTTTAGACATTCTCAGCTTAAGACACATGCATACACAAATCCTGGAGACATTTTAGGTTAGGACACTTCCAAGACACTTACCTACAGGATTCCTTAAGACACTCTGAGTTTAGACACTTTTCTACAGGATTCCTTGAGACACTCTGGGCTAAGACACTTACCTACAGGATTCCTTAAGACACTCTTGAGTTTAGACACTTTTCTACAGGATTCCTTGAGACATACTGGGCTAAGACACTTACCTACAGGATTCATTGAGACATACTGGGTTAAGACACTTACCTACAGGATTCTTTGAGACACTCTGTGTTTAGCCACTTACCTACAGGATTCCTTGAGACACTCTTGGTTTAGACACTTTTAAGACACTTACCTACAGGATTCCTCGAGACACTCTGGGTTAAGACACTCTTAAGACACTTACCTACAGGATTCCTTGAGACACTCTGGGTTAAGACACTTTCAAGACCCTTACCTACAGCATTCCTTGAGACACTCTGGGTTTAGACACTTACCTACAGGATTCCTTGAGACACTCTGGGTTAAGACACTTTTAAGACACTTACCTACAGGATTCCTTGAGACACACTGGGTTAAGACACTTAAGACATTTACCTACAGGATTCTTTGAGACACTCTGGGTTAAGACACTTGAACACTTTATCATCAGGATTAGAGATGATGGTGGCAAAGCTACAGAATGGACAGCTGATAAGGTCAGGTATGTCTGCCTGTTTCACTTCTTCTTCCTGCTTCCTTCTCAACAATATGGAGAACATGTTCGGGGACATGACTTCCTGTAGCACTGAAAGTGGGAACTGATATTCACAGTTATCTGTGAAACAAGGAAAGACACACTGGCCGTCTCCGATGGCGACCTCTGATGACCTTTTGATACAGTCCTTGCAGAAAAGATGACCATCCTGACAAGATGCCATATCCTCAATGAAACATTCATTGTCATAGCAACAACCACATTCAAGAAGTTCCTCATTTTCTTTAGCTTGCAGTCTCTTTAATTCTTTGAATCTCTTTTCCTCGTCTAGATGATCTAATAACATAAAATAACAAACTTTGATGCCCAGGTCACTAATATGAGTACAGAGAATATCAAATTATAGTTTGTAGGATCATAAGATTACCTATAATTATGTAGGTAAACCAACAACGATATACTTCCATGTTCACACTAAGTCTTGTCCTCCTTGTTAAGGAGGTCAGACTAATTTTCTATATACATGTTGTACAGTATTTTTAACCACTGATTTTTCACTTTCGGTCAATGCTTTTCATCCTAATAGTATGATTCATGACTTCACTGCATTATTTTTTTCACAATAGAAATCTGATACTTTATGTTGTATCACATTGACCACCAAGTTAACTTTACTAATCTTAAGTTACTAAATGTATGTGGTACACCAGTCACAACTAAACCATGGGACCAAAGGCTCCAGGTGGAGCAATGGGTGCTTCAGATTTTATTAGGTCGGATCCCCGGAGCAATCCTTAAAAATGTCTCACCTAAGATTTCTTTTTTATTGGCAACAAACATTTTTTCATTGAAGAAAAATTCGTCAAGTTGTGCAGGGAGCGGCTCCTCAGGTCTGGGATTGAGTTTGAACTTCTTAGAGCTCTCTGTAATTATATAAAACCAAACATGCAATTTAAGACAGCAATATTGACCATCTTGTTTTAAAATAAACTTCACTTGACCTTGTGAAAATGGATCTTGAAACATTGGAAACAAATGTAAGGTCACTGTTTCAAGGCCCCTACATGGGAGCCTATTCAACAGAGGTTATTTTTTCAAAAGTGCCTCCATTAGGAGTCAAATCCATACCTACAGATTACTATTACCAAACCAACCCACACTTACAGCAGGGGAGGGGGCAACTGTTTTGGGAATCGGGATCAATTAAAAAGTTGGGTGCAGGGACAATGCTCTTTTGGAGGGGGAGGGGGGAGGGTGTCTGGGAGCAACAGAAGCAATAGCATTGTTAAGCATGACAAGTGACTGGGACGGAAAATGTTTGGTAGGAATACCAAATGTTTGGGGAAAAAAATCTGATTGTTCTAGTGACCTTGTGACCTGACCTTTAACCTGCAGTCTCAGCAGTCTTCATACATACATTTTTGTATAATATTTTGCATGACTCAATCAACAATATTTGAAGTAAGTTTCACATTCAATACGTTTTTGTTGTTATTAAAAAAAGAAAATCCAAAAATTCTGAAACCAAAAATAATTGCTGGGAAGCACATTGGATAATGCAATCGCTTTTCAGCAAGACAACCAGGGTTTGATTCCCCTATCAGATATGAACATGTATGAGGTCACTTGCCCAACCACTTGACTTTACTCCAGTTTCCTCCAAAATTAATACCCCCTGTAAGCTACCATCCAGGCCAACAAGAGTGATCATTATAAGTTGGAAGAACTTGTGTCATTACTGTTGTAAAATAGAAAGACTTGAATTTGAAGAAAAAATAACTAAGTGTTTGACCTTTGATTCTTCGCCCACATGTAGCAGTGTATCCAATAGCTATGACCTTTGTTAACCTCTTCAACTTTATTTTAATTTTTGATCTCTTCAATATTATTATTACTTGGAAAAATACTCATGTTTCATAAAAAGATTTGACCTTTGACCTCTATGTAGATATGAGATGTGCTGTAGCAACATGGACAGTATTTCATTGTTTTTACAAAATTTTATAAAAAAAAAACTTTCTAATTATATACAAATGTTCATTGTAGAAACCTATATTACCTACCTGGAAGGCCATCAGCTGTCTTTTCCTGTAACTCCGCTTTACTAGTAGTGTAGTGGAATTTGTTTTGCATCATGACATGCATCAGATAACCCGTCTTGAGTTCCCTGAAATCATTCTTGATCTGTACCTGTACATGTTGATTGTAAAGCTCATTCATAGGCTTGTCATTATCTTCAAATGTTGCACATGGATCTGGAAACTTTGACAGAAAATCCTTCAAATCAAAAGTCATATTTTCAATTCGTTCCCTCATCTTGACCTTTGCCTTCTCCTTCATTACTTCTGTGTGTTTTGGGTAATCCTTGTTTTCAAACATGGCCCATGCAAGGTTTTTCACACGGTCCTTGTCATCTTGTCGTTTCTCCAACTCATCGTAAAGATATGTCGGGTCACAGTCTGGGAACACTTCCTTCAGATCATCAACCTCGTCCCCAATATTGTAAGCAATCCTGTTTCCTGTGGGGACTGAGTCATCCAATGAGCTTGTGTTGCTGCTCTCAATGCTGGGAGTGCTAGTGGTCGGCACAATTCTCATCAGCTCCTCAATCACCAACTGGATGCGATTTTTTTGATGA
The DNA here is from genome assembly GCA_032359455.1 of Chlamys rubida. Lineage (NCBI taxonomy): Eukaryota > Metazoa > Mollusca > Bivalvia > Pectinida > Pectinidae > Chlamys > Chlamys rubida. Next base: position 4,865 of record JAUMHH010226086.1, read on the forward strand.
CTGTGAGCCTCCAGGTAGGCATATATTTCATCTGGGTTCATATCAGGCAACACTTTAGCCACTATTCTCATGTCTCTGTACAGTGGGTCCCTCTGAAGGACAGGGTCATCAGGTAGTGTGTCCAGCCTGGCCAGCCGAGTCACCGTTCGACCCTGTAAAAAGCTGATCACCAGGTCTACTCTGTTGGCCTGGTTTTCTCTTTCCTGTAACAACTTATATACTTCATTGGGGTTGGCCCCTGGCATAACTTCAATGACCTTCTTGATATCTGCTGCAAAGTCTTCACGAGTGGACAGCAGTGAACTATAATGCTTGGTCAGAAGTTGACTGACAACCCTGTCCACTCTGTCCACACGATCTCCCTCAGACAGTAACAACTGGTGAATCTCATTGGCTGATAGAGGCAAGGCAGCCATGTTTGCCATTGACTTGTCAATCACAGACACAAAATCCTCCATGAAGGAGGATGCTGTCTGTCCAAGCTGCTGTGGTGTTGAAGAGGCGGTTAAGGCCTGTCCAGCCCCCTCCAGTATTTCATTCGTCACCAGGTCAACACGACCTGGGTTACTTCTGTTTTCCTTCAGTTTGTTATAGATCAAGTCAACATCAACCCCATCCACAATTCCTGCTATGAGTTCAGCATCTTGCAATACAGATGGAATTTTAGTAAGAGTTGGTACAGCCGTTAAGTCATCATTTCCATTATCCTCAACAGTCTCATTTCCTGTCTCTGACCTTGCTGTGACCTCCTGAACATCATCATTTCCATTATCCTCAACAGTGTCATTTCCTGTCTCCGACCTTGCTGTGACCTCCTGAACATCATCATTTTTCTGCTCTGTCTCTCCCTCTAAATTATACTCTGGTGTACCACTGATGGTCGAATCCTCCACGCCCCCTGAACTCTCTGTGACCTCATCAGTGCCATTATTTGTTTTGTTCTCTCCCTCTAAATTATTTTCTTGTGTACCACTGACTGTAGAATCCTCAATGACCCCTGACCTCTCTGTGACATCCTCAACATCATTATTTTTATCCTCTACCTCACCTTCAAGATTATACTCTTGTGTACCATTCAAGGTAGAATTGTCCACGACCCCTGACCTATCTACGACCTCCTCAGCTTCATTATTTTTACTCTCTATTTCTCCCTCCAGATTGTACTCCACTGTGTCTGATCGTTTCAGGCTATGTCCATCTCCATCAGCTGTGACCTGTGACCTCTGACCACTGCTTTCCTCATTCTCAAGTTTAGGACGTTTTGCCAGCGGTTCGTTAGAGGACTCCTCGGAGACTAAATCTGGCTTAGTGTCGCCAATGTCCCACTCAGCTGCCATATTATGTTTATCATTCACATGGAAACCTCACTGTGTAAGAAAACAACCTAGAAAGATATAACAAAAACAAAATTACTTGGTAATTCATTCTTTCATGATAATAGTAACACAATGACATGTTGATAATTATTTGAAAGTATCAGCATATTATATTGAATATAGGCATATTATTCTATGTTATGAATGCAGGATCATGTAGCAGAACTGTGATTGGTTGAATTTGCCAATTCATTATTTTTACATGAATTTCCACTTTATATGAGATTTATGAAATAAATAAAAAAAAAATTTTTAGTGAGGTTCTGGAAAACTAAAATAAAAAAATGTGACAAGTATAACTAATCTCATAAAATGGAAACGAATACAAGATTCTTTTTGATCATTTGGTTTTGGTTTGGTTTTTATGTCCTATTAACAGCTATGATCATTTAAGGTCAGACCAGGTTTTGGTGGTGGAGGAAAGATGGTGTGCCCGGAGAAAACCACAGACCTATGGCCAGTACCTGGTGAGCATGACTATTCCATACAGGTATCGAACCCGCGACCCAGTGGTGGAGGGATAGTGGTAGCAGAATGTCAGACACCTTAACCACTTGGCCAATGTGACCCCCTTTTTTTATCACTTAACCATGTTTTGTTGCAAATATTCAAAACAAAAACAAAATCTCAGGCAACATGAAATTCAAAATACCGACATTTTGACCCTAGCCTTTCTCTTTTGTGATGCATTGTAATTCCGACCAGGATGTGTGTGATGACATCAGGTTGTGGAAGTTACAATTGAAACAATGGAAAAATTCAACCAATCACAGTTCTGCTACATGATATTTCTAAACGTTTTCTTCAGGTTTGTAATAATAAGTATTAATGAATTGTAGAAAGTTTGTGTATCACAACCAGTGTTAATGTGTGACATTTCTTTGACGTGAGTATGGTACATGGTCTAGGTGTCATCTTCATCAGACAAATGACCAATGAATCGAAGCGACGTATGTACACAGAGGTGTCAATTATGTACCAGCTGGAAATATAAAATCAAATGTTAATCTAGATATGCTATAAGCGTATGTACTGTTAGTTGTTATACATGTACGAAAACTGACAATTTGATTTCACTAGGTTCTGTCTAATACCTGGTCCTAGATGTTTTTGGGGCGGCATTATAGCAAAATCATGTTATTGACAGGAATAACTCTGAAGTAGAGTAAAGAGAGAGCAATCTGTTCAAGCAGCAGATAAAGGAAGCCATCTGGATACGCCGCGGCCGTGAGTGAGTTCGGCCAGTTCTGAACGGGGACGATTATGGCTCTATAGACTCTCGTAAATAATTTGACCAGGTATTAAACAAAGCTTAGCCAAATCGAGTTTTTCTATTTAATTAATTTGATGAGACATTTTTTACATGTATAACAACTAAGTGTACATACGCGTATAGTGTATCCGAATCGACATTTGATTAAATCATATTCCCAACTCGTACATATTTTACACCTTTGTGTACATACGCTTCACTGGTCATTTGTCTGATGAAGGTGACATGGTATGTACCGTACTAATAGTCATCGAAAAGTCACATATAAACACTTACTGGTTGTGATACATAACCATTTTACAAATCTGCTACATGATGTAAGTGTTAACTGCTTAAATGTTATACATGCATGTACTATATATTCATAATACAATTTATGTGTTTATAATGACACTGACAACAGATAAGTTATGTCATAAATCTGTAGTTATTACATTCACATTTTCTTACATTTTTGCCAGTGAAACATCAAATTCTATCAACTTGATAAAAGTGATGATTTTCACACTGTGACAGATACAGTATCAAAAGTGATATTTTCACCTTCAAATATGAATTTTGATAACTGGTCAACTCATCGAATTCATATTTAACATTGAAACACAGCATACATGGGGTACATGTACCTTCTATATATATATGAACTTGTTTTATTCAGTTCAATGCTGCTCTACTAAATTTTAAAACAAATAAACAGCAATGTCACATCTTAATATTGATGCAATCTGAACCGGAAAGTATACGTACTTGCACAGGTGTTTTGAAATATGGCACTATCTAATCACTAACAAATGTATTTTTGAAACTGAATTTACCGAGAGAATTTCAAGCAATCATTGGTAGGAAGTATAAACCTAATGCTCGTTATGCAAAAGTTACCTCCGCCGCCGTTTTCCGCTCACCCACTCTTGGTATGACGGTCTTTATCAAAATAAAACCTAAAGTTGCTTCTATCAGCAGTTCATGTTTAGGCTGGGTGGGCGGAGTCACAACAAGATCCAACAAGAAACTGCTGACGGTGAACCATATAAATATGTCGAAATACAACCAGTATGGCATAACACTACAGTATAACATCTATAATACAGCTAAGTTAGTTAGTATCAACACGACAACCATCACATTAAAGCTCACCTGTAGTGTTTACAACATAAAGTGAAACCAAGAAAGATAACCGCTGTTGACAGCTTATTAGCATTTTAAGGTAGCACGCCACTAACTGGCAACAAAGCGTCTCTATGCCTATATCATCTTTCAAAAGACTAACAATCTGGTAGGCCTATCCATGATCTACTCCCAATGTATACACAGAAACTTATAAAACCAGTAGTATTACGTATATGACATATATTGATATGTGAAATATAATGAGGCTGATACTGGTAAAGTAGGTTTTTATATCCTACCACGGACTTAGATAACAATCTAATTCCGTGATCCTACAAGTAACTTCAAGACAATCTTGTAGTCCAGTAGCGTACAGGCCGGTCCCCAACTAACGCTAATGCCGGTAGCTATGTAGACCTATACCCTGTCGTTAACATATAATCGTATTCTAGCACCAATGTAGGTATATCCTACCAGTAGTTGAACGATCAGGCCGGTATATATGTTGGTATACACGGGTTTTCGCATCATAGGACAGACATGGAGGTTCCTCTTCAACTTGGGAAACCCGGTGGACCTTGATGCAATATGCTGATGTATTGCCGACATATTCGCTCCATGACAAGTCTGAAGAAAATATATATTCTAATGTAGTAGGAGCGGGAAAATGCACGGCCAGACCGGGGTTCGAACCCGTGAGTCTGACCCTCGGAACTCTAAACGGACGCTCTACCAATTTAGGTACCTGGTCGCCGACGATCGACCCAGTCTAGTTTCGCTATTCCGCCCTCCTTTAACAAAGTCTTCGAACCCGAAGACACACGAGAACATATATATAACCTTCCGTGGGTATACTAATTTCGTTGGGCGACAAATGTAGTAGGAGCGGGAAAATACACGTCCAGACTGGGGTTTGAACCCGGGACCTTTCCGAAATCTAGACGATCTACCAATTGAGCTTCCTGGTCGCCGACGATCGATCGACCCAGTCCAGTTCCGCTACACTTAGACTATCATATTTTCAAACACTTCATAATCGGAAGCCTGTCTACAGGCCTTACTGTGAATTTTGACATTGGCAAACCGCTTAATACCACTCTCTTGACGTCTTACCAATTAAAAACTAATTTGATGACACTTTTTGAAGGGATATAAATATCAAATGAAATATTTTGTCACTAATGTGCATTATTTCCTCATTAGTGAAAAATATATTTTAATGAAACTTTTCATAAACATAATTTGTCATTTTATTTCGATATCACCAAGCATTGTCCCATAAATGATTTCAGGAACCCAGATCCTAGGTCCAAAACATGTTCGTTTCAGACACTGTATGAAGCACAATGTATTATCTCTGGGTTGTACTCATATTGCTCTCGAGTTTCCCCAGGCCCTGACACCAGACATTTTGACAGAGGTCCCACACCAGACAGCCATCTGTCAGAATGTCTAAGTCTGGTGTCAGGGCCAGAGGAAACGCGGGATATTGAGAAATAAGGGAAAGGAATATGTTGACATACATAGGGACGTGTGTTTGTCGAAAGCTTCGTACTTTAAGTAGTACGACTGTAACAATATGACATGTACCTGTTGCGCATTCCAGTGTTACGTAAGACCACAGTCCTATTGCAGTGTTGAGAATTATGACCATCAAGTCAAGGAAGAAAGTGAATTCTAATTCTAAATGATTGATGTTTGACAATTAATTGTTAATTCTAGGTCATTCTAACGCGGTATTTGTGAACACCTTTAAACTTTGGTCTGACACAACGAGTGGCCACTATTTAATACGTATGATCTCTGGTAAGGGCAATGGGGAACCATCGCCACTTTGCGTAAACGAGAAATTACGGAAAGTGCCGACGGTTCCCGATTGTGGCAAGGGTTCACGTTCATAATAGCTGATAGGTCTTGCTCTCATTTTGAAGAACTCAAAAGATCTTTTAATCAATCTGAAGCATCATTTCCTCAAAAATTTTGCTTTTATCAGAAAAGGGACTATTTAAAGCTATTTTTAAAATTACATAGGAGCCTGCCCCCTCATAACTTTTGTTTCAGAAGTGTTACGAGATTTATGCTGCTGTTTTTTCAATCCCTATACAACTCTTCTAATTATTTAGATGATTAATTAATTAATTAACGAAAAATGGAATATCAGCCTGAAAGTATTTTTTTGAACAAAAAATTGTATTTTTTGCATCGTACTACATGGGAAAGGACATTTTCTTTTATATCGTGCTATAATAATAAATTTATCACCCAGAATGTGAGTTTAATCGATTATTTTGTGAAAATTTTAATGTAAAATATAGGATTTTTTATTCTTATTATTCTTGTATAACAAAACTTTTCATAGTATGAAGAAGTGGTGTTATTTCAAATATGTATGCAAAATTTAGTCCGACAAAAGTGGTGGAAATTATTCATTTCGCACAACTAAGTACCCTATGTACACAAAAAGGTGAGGGCCTAAGACACCTCCATAGCGTCCATTAAAAAGCAATGCACATGATTACAGGTAATTGGTAATGAAATTCGTTGCAATAAACCTTCCAGTGCATGTTAGGTCACAAACAATTCAAAATTCGAATTTATTTCATCACAGGGCGTGATTGATAAAGGTTTTGTTAACAATCAATTTTGAGATCAAATGCAATTTTCTTGTCACTTTTTAGAATTTGTTCTTGTTGATTTTGTTACCATTTTTGATACATTTTATCATCAGACTTTCGTTTTTACATTGTTTTTAGGGGATATTTCATACTAATTTGTTAATATTCGTCTCATAATGAAGAGTAAATGTATTGGTGAAAGTCGCCATCGTATCTTCGCGAAATCTCGTAAATGTAAAGGTACACGAAATGTAAAAATAATCCATAATATAAATGGCTTTTGGATATACTGACTAAAAGTGGCATATATTGCTCAAGTTAGTATTGGTCCGAAGTGCTACATAAGGTATCTACGCTAAAGAGAATCTGAAACAGGACGTTGTGAAGATGAAACTAATAGAAGTTTACCACTCCTAACAATCAAGGACCTGTTTTACGGGTCCTGTTCACATAAAAAAAATGTTGTCTTTGTTTTAACAATTTGAATTCGAAGGGAAGCAAATCCACACTTCTGCAAAAACGTGCCAGGCATCAGTTAATTTTCACTCAAAAAAATGTGGTGTTCTGCGTCATCACGTGACTGCCCATTTCATCTTATTGGCAATTACCTAAACCCTTGTACACAGTTTATCCTATAAGGAAGATAGTCTTTTACTCTCAATTATGAAGTAGGTCATCTGAAATA
>JAUMHH010226108.1:0-11919 GCA_032359455.1 Chlamys rubida
GCTTCTACCACTGTGATAGGTTATCTTCTACCACTGTGATAGGTTAGCTTCTACCACTGTGATAGGTTAGCTTCTACTACTGTGATAAGTGAGCTTCTACCACTGTGATCAGTGAGCTTCTACCACTGTGATAGGTTAGCTTCTACCACTGTGATCAGTGAGCTTCTACCACTGTGATAAGTGAGCTTCTACCACTGTGATAGGTTAGCTTCTACCACTGTGATCAGTGAGCTTCTACCACTGTGATCAGTGAGCTGCTATTATTGTTTTTGATAAGTGAGCTTCTACCACTGTGATAGGTTATCTTCTACCACTGTGATAGGTTAGCTTCTACCACTGTGATAGGTTAGCTTCTACCACTGTGATCAGTGAGCTTCAATATTGTTTTTGATGTGAGCTTCTACCACTGTGATCAGTGAGTTTCTACCACTGTGATAAGTGAGTTTCTACCACTGTGATCAGTGGGCTTCTACCACTGTGCTAGGTTATCTTCTACCACTGTGCTAGGTTAGCTTCTACCACTGTGATAGGTTAACTTCTACCACTGTGATCAGTGAGCTTCAATATTGTTTTTGATGTGAGTTTCTACCACTGTGATCAGTGAGCTTCTACCACTGTGATAAGTGAGTTTCTACCACTGTGCTAAGTGAGCTTCTACCACTGTGATAGGTGAGTTTCTACCACTGTGATCGGTGAGCTTCTATTATTGTTTTTGATAAGTGAGCTTCTATTATTGTTTTTGATAAGTGAGCTTCTACCACTGTGATCAGTGAGCTTCTACCACTGTGATAAGTGAGCTTCTATTATTGTTTTTGATAAGTGAGGTTTTACCACTGTGATAAGTAAGCGTCTACTACTGTTATAAGTGAGCTTCTATTATTGTTTTATGATAAGTGAGCTTCTACCACTGTGATCAGTGAGCATCTCTCAACTGTGATAATTGCGGACTGTATAATTAATATGACATATAGTAACACTGTAAAACAATATTATGATGGTATGCAACAAGCATGTGATCATCCATAAATATACGATTCTTCAGATACAAATTTGTTTTAAAAATTTAATACAAATTATACTAAACAACAACTACAGCAACCAATCGAGATGACACTGCAGGAATCTAGGAGGCACAAAAACATAAGGATAGACACCATTAACTCTCTAGATATCAGCAAGGAAACCAGCGGAAGAGCCAGATACATTGTCCATCGATTCTTCCTCTCAAATTCAGTTCAGTAAATATGTACCCATCGCTGTACATCACCACAGTGGGTAGGGATAATCATGGTAGACATCTGTGAGTTTGGAATAACCAGAATACATCTCTAACAAAACACATCCAAGCTTCTTACCATAAATTAGATGTCTAATTAGATAATTTCATCAGACAATTGGTTAGCTGTACAGAATAATGCATAGAGGTTTGATAAGTTCAAAACCTGTCCAATGAACCTAGTTGTTAAGGTCAGTTCGGCTATGCTATGCTCAGTTAACGGTAAAACACGACTGACGTTTCTCTTCCCGATAGGATTGCTTGTTTCACGGTCAATCAAACACTTACTATTGACCCTATTGTACCCTAAGTGCTCGTGATTCCACTCTTTGTCGTCATTGGGTTAATTCTCGGTACAGCACGTCGGCCTATTACTTGTTAATGTGGTCCCGTATATTCGGTATCTTGTCGGCTTATTCGATTGTTGAGTGACTTCCAGGCGGATGGGGAGCCGGCTATTTAATCTTCGTTCCTACTGTTATTAATATAGGTCAACTATGTTAGTGTAACATTGGGTAATGACAGACAAGGGGGAGATGGCGACCGGCAATATGATGGAAATGCACCGTGTTTCCTGTAAAGTAGCCCCAACGGCATCCAGCCATTTTAATGATACAGTGTCCCTTTCTGGGTCAGGTGTCGAATGTGAGTGTGTTTATTCGGTGACCCTATACATAGATATTTATTCAACTATGTTTGAAACGTGATCAGACAGATTGGATCGGGTTGCTGCTTGACCTCGATAAATGCAATTTATTTGATAAAGGCTTTAACCGAGTGGCTGTCCTTGTAGGTATTTTCGTATTCAATTAAACTGAATGATTTATACGATTCACATGTTCAATGTTTTTTTTGTTATTCCAGTGGTCACTCCTAAGTAATTCGTTACCCGCTGCTTATTTGTGGTAAATCTTAGTTTGGTAGTTTATTGCTGAAAACAAATCCTGTTTCTAAACCTTCTGATACATATTTTACCAGAATATGTATCGTTAAATATCATTGGTTTTCGCATATTGTTAAAAGACGACTAATACGGGGCCACCTGCATAATCGGGAATTTTCCTCGGCTAAGGGGCACTAAAGACACCTTAATTGAACTGCTGTCCGAATTGGAACAACTAAGATTTGTTTTTGGGAGTTGTGACCCTGAGCAGCCGTCTTCATTTGACAATTCCGTCTTTTCGTGTTGCAGAGTTATCTGCTCTTGTGGGCAGGTATTGATTGTTACGTCATTTGTTTGTGAGAGTAACGTCATCAATTTTTGAGAAAACGACGTAATTTTCTCACACAAACCACCAATGACGTAACAATCAATACCCGCTCACAAGAGAAGATAACTCTGCAATACGGAAAGACGGAATAGTTGGTGGATGCTAAACCGCAAACAAACAAGCATAAAAGCCTATATATATATATATCTTTATTAACAATAGCCTTGCTTGTTTGAGTTTAGTACCTCGCCATTATGTATTGCACACTTATGTGATTCTGCTTCATGATGCTGACTTTAACTTCTAAACAGGCATAAATAATTGTGAGAGTTGTTTTGCAAACAGACCAGAAGCAAAATAATTACAATCTGTATATACTACCAGTTTATTACCAGTCTAACGATTCCGCAGAAACCCATACCAGTCGCCTCCTACTTCATGCAGTGGGCTGCAGTGGATATGTTCTTGCCCTGAACGGTGACATGTTAAGTCCTTAGTGAGTTATAATGTTAAGCAGCTAAAAGGTGTAGCTTCATTATATACTGTTGGTATTTGTTTTATGTCATTATTTAAAGTACTGGTTGACACATGTACATGGTATTCAAGGACAAAACATCATCATTTGAAAGAAAAACGTAACACACACACATACAGGTTCATGCACCTTTAACATTTGGTAATAGACACAGTAAGCGAGAATCGAATCACACTGCATCATACAGCATGTCCATTGACTTTTAGCTTTGTATATATCGGTCATTGTGTCTTGGTGTACGAGTAAGCCGGACAGACAAAGCAGTAATCGTTGAGATAACTGCTCTGTCCGGCCCACTTACTCATAAACCCAGACCTTTAGTGTAAGTAATTCTGGTTTATAACAGGACACTCCAGGTCAGCCGTACACGCTCATACAATGGACACACTGTCAGTAGATGTATATAAGCGTGTATCGTTATAGCTGCGTGCCTAATCATAGAACTTCATGAATATCTGTCTCCTCGTGAAACTGTCAAAATAAGCCTGGAGTACGTCACGTAACCCATAGGACTATCCTTACTTCTTTAGGTGAATAGAGTTAAGTAACAGTCACGCGTTGGTGTCTGTAGGGATACATTGATAGACAGAAACGACGACTCGGTGACGTCAAGTGGCCATTTGCTTGTTGATCACTTGTAACAACACGATACATACCAAATCATTGGTATAAAAAGTTTATAACAATAGACAAAGATTATAATGCATTTTTATGTAAATTTCTGAAACGTGTACAAATATATTCCAACTATCAATCAACACCGTGGACATGCAGTCTTGGGTATCTGTGTAGAATGCCGTTAATAGTTATTTGATACATGAATATAAGATCAATTATGACGAGACTCACACAAAGAGAGCTAATCTAGGCTGCTGCCTTTCACTGTATACGTTTTGAGTGTGCAGCACTTGTTGCCGACAATGCTTAATATACATTGTCGATGTAAGGAATGAATATAACAGAACTCAAAGATTTTCAATTTTTTTATATGTGCTTTGAGTTATCGGAAAACGCTGGTTTAAGTATTAATATTTAAAGTCAGTTTTAGACGAACGGTGGTAAATTAACTGGTATCCACGTCCACTTTCCGGTAGATCTAGTATAATTATTGATATCAACGTTCAGTAAGCCACATACAATGGTTATACTTATTGATATCTACGTTCAATTTGCGACAGACGCTGGTTAGGTTATTAATATATGGTTCAGTTTGCGACAGACACTGGTTAAGTTATTGATATCTGCGTTTAATTTGCGACAGACACTGGTTAAGTTATTGATATCTGCGTTCAGTTTGGGACAAGCGCTGGTTATATTTATTGATATCTGCGTTTAATTTGCGACAGGCGCTGGCTATAGTTATTGATATCTGCGTTCAGTCCTGCGACAAGCGCTGGTCAAGTTATTGATATCTGCGTTCAGTCTGCGACAGGCGCTGGTCAAGTTATTGATATCACAGACGCTGGTCATAGTTTATCTCATTTCAACAAATTTTATTCATGATGGTATATGAATGGGATCGAATAACAGGATATGTCTATATCAGTTTTCTCCTGATAACATCGAAAGGTTATAGTTATTGATATCTGCGTTTAGTTCGCCACAGACGCTGGTTAAGTTATTGATATCTGCGTTTAGTTCGCCACAGACGCGTCAATTTGCGACAGACGCTGGTTTAAGTTATCGATATCTATCTTCAGTTTTTACCAAATGCGTTTGATATTTACGACCGGTTGACAATGTATGATTTTGCTGGTTATTGACACAGTGAATCTACCTTTAGTTATTGACAGAAGCGGTTTTAATCATTACTTTTGTATGCAAATATTTACAATTATTCAAAATACACATTTCATTCTGTACTAAATTCAGATGCTTTTAACAAATGGATCTGTTTAGCATGATTTCGTATCTAAACCATCCGATGATATAAGTCTTTATGTCAGATGCAAAAAGAACAATTTATACAACAATCTGCATCTGCATTAGTCTGATAAGGAGTAATGTGAATAAATGTGGCGAGGAAGCTGGGCTGAAATCTTAGCTCTCATTTAAAATTACAACGCAAACTTAAACGTGAGAAATGCAAACCAAAACCAAATTGACGTCATGGCAGGATGAATTAGTCTCCATTTATAGTCGGCAGCAATGACAACAATAACAGGCACACAAGTGATTTAGATCACATCTATTTGAAAGAGATTGAACGCATCGTATTTATATATTTGGAGTTTAATGTTTTATTCCGGATCTGTTTTATTATTATATAATGACCGGGGTTTCCTGGTAAATGTGTCTTGTATATGACTCCGTTTTTGTGGAAACTACTTAGGTTAGAAGTTTCATCACTGTTTTTATAAATGAAATATATATCTTATATTTTCCATTTTTCACACACCAAATCACCTCCGCCACGGAAATCGATCCTAAGACGTCTAGATTATAAAGGAAGGACCGTATGTTCTACGCTACCAGACATGATATTTGTTTTCTTATTAACTGTAACAATGCTAAGAATAACTTCAAAATACCCGAACACCCTAAAACGGTCGCATACTAAATCTATCTTTGAATAGGAAGCAACGCTTCCATAACACTTGTTTTTTCTATCCCCGTATACGTTATATACAGGTGGATGGGCTTCAATTTTGACGGACATTGTTTTGATCTCTTAACCCTATACCGCGATCAATAATATATTTTTAACAACCTTATACGTTGACTTAGTTTGTGTTAGATATGACGGGAATCATTATATGTGTAGGAGAACATTTTACCGGTAAACCTGGTGTAGCATACTGTTTTGTTCCATCATGATTCATTGAATTGCCTTCTGTTTTGTTGGCGTTCCAGTTGCGTCTAAGGTAATTTCGTGTCAACTGTCAGTTATGATTACGTCCTTGTGATATACCGTTTCATTATTTATTCAGATTTCATACACGTTTCTTATTCTTTTTCGCTGTATAGTGCACAAAACATGTACCAATCTATGAAAATAGTATGATTAAGATAGGAAATTTGCATTTCAGTAGACCGGTTTTGTGAAGTTCGTACATTGCTCAGAATCCTAACGTGCTTAAATGGTAATATAACTCATTTTAATATTGATTGATTCAAATTGTACCATACAGGTGCCAATATTTCGTAAAACCATACCATACCAATTTGTTTTCTGCAGTTTCAGCCATATTGAAGTCCGATATACATATATATGAGTTTGATGTAGGTCAATTATGTTTTACTACACTTTTTACAGTGACATGGTGTGAGACATGGTGTATATGGTGTGAGACATGGTGTATTTATATAGACGTGGACTCTATAGATTGTTAACAGTGTCAAACTTGTGATAGCTATGTAAATATTTCTATATATCGTAAACGCTAAAAGTGTCGATCTCGGCCGACCGTTAACGGCTACTGTCTCGTTAACTACACCCGTGCTGTATTTTACTTGATAGATGGATTAGCTTGAAGATTTGATGCGTTATTTCAATGTCAGAATTCCCCTCTCTCAGCCTTACTGAATCATTGGAAAACTTTGAAGTAATACATTTACAACCACGAACGGCATGGCTTTCCAGCATGACGTTTAATGTATATGCAAATTCAAAGCCACAAAAACGCTATATATACAATAGGATTAACATTAAGAGTTAATACAACATTTCTATATGTCTAGACTACTATTGAAATTCAACAAATGCCCAGGTTTTTGTATAAACACATTGTATATTGTTTCTCACGGTCACGACTGATCCATTGTATAAATATGACAAAATATACGTTTTGTAATTTGAACAGATATCCCTCAACGTAGAACATTAATAATACATGAATAACTTTTAATGGTTATTCTCATAATGTCGTTTACCCCTAAACATACATGTTGTTGTGACTATGCATCAGAATGAGGCGGGTGACAAAACGTCCCTAAGATGCGCAGAAGAGTAAATATCAGCGTTTTATGATTGACAACCCCTCCCATTAGAGAACCAGTCAGCCTCTGTCGCCCACGTGTCGCGGGAACAGTTGTCTCCCAGCATACATTGTACCATGCATGGTCAACCTCTATGCGGTAGGCAACCATGGATCCCACGCGCCAACGAAAACGGAGTGGGTAATTTAATAGAGGCACATCAGGGCAGTCATCAGCCAGAATAGTAATACCTACAAATCATATTTAAGGCCAATCTCCAAGGAATTACTTTGTTAATCTGGGAGAGCGGGTCACGTTTTGTCTGCCAGTACACAACGAAAACACCGGGCCTGTATTCATGAAACAGTTCTCATGCTCAAGCAAGGATTTTGTGCTCAAGCCTAATTTCTTGTGCTGTTTATAAATTACTAATTAAATTTTATTTTGTAAATGATTTGGAAAACAATTGAAAAGGCTCAAAGCCAAATACTGTTTTCAATGATAACATTTGACTCCTGATCATTTGAAAAAAAATTGGTTTGAGCATAAAATCCATGCTTATGCATGAGAACAGTTTCATGAATTTATATTCTAGCATAAACGATCCTATACCTGCTGTACCATAAATGGCTCGACATATAATAATACTTTACACGTTGTAGGTTGTGTAGATAAGTTAGATAGAATGTAAAGAATTATACAAAACTATTGATAGTTTTTCATTCAATAAATTATCTAGGTCTTAAAATCACCTTTTCCAAGGTTTCCAAATCGCATTCTGTGTAAAACACTGAAGTAAGCAAATTTGTTTACGATAAACGCAAATAATTATATTGTACTTACGCTTAGATAATTTTATTGTCTGTGGAGGAGGGGGGAAGTGAGCTTGTTTGTATGCTCTAGTAGAGGGAGACATACACCAAGTAATTTTATCTAAAAAATTATATTTTTCGTTTGCCGTTTAGAGTACTAAAGTTTGTTCTTCAAAATCCAAATTTTTAAGCATTACCATCATTGTCATATGAAAAGCTACATGTTTTGGGATATAATACAGGGAACGATTGCTATCATCCACTATACAGGCATCGTTCTGGCAATGTGTCAATATCCGTCGAACCTTTCATTGTTTTAAATGGGAGATGTTCGGAAAAATAATTTCTTACATAAGTATCAACTCAACAACATCTGCTGTGTTCGGAGTGACTGCCGACAGTGACGCCGACTATAACTAAGTGATGACTGCAGTGTTACGATGGCACTCGTCCGTCGACCCGAGACACAAAGTGCGTAGTCCACATCGGGAATTGATTATCATTGTTTCTGGTTTGACACGCCTCACGACTGATTAGCTGCTCAGAGACAAGGGTCATTGTCCAAGTTTACCATAGAGGATATTGCTGTATCGAAATAGTTTTGATTTATCAGATTTCTCAAAGAAACCGTTTGACCTCTGTCAATACGTGACCGAACGTTTTTCGAGATTTCCCTTCCGGGAAGGATAAACGAACCGGAAAATTGGAAGCGTCGCGGCGCCGTGATGTATCATGAGTGTAGAGTTAAGCGTCGGGAGGAGGTTGATGGATATGGCGCCATCTTAGTCTTCCCTAGTTGCATATCAGTATGTACATCATGGACACCGAAAGGTGCAGGCATGATCAATTAACATTACGATTGAGAAACAAAAAACAATGAAAGCTTTTGAAAACACTAAATTTTGTTTCATATTCTTTAGTTTTAGTTTTTAAAAGTAGCTTGAATTCTTGAAGATAATGAATGCATGTCGGATATAGCTTACACGGGACTACACCTTGTTTATTTAATTGAATTATGTAAAGATTTTGTAGGTGATGTGATATGAGGATTGAGGTGTGATACCAAGACTGTACAATTTGTCTGGGTGATACAAGACTGTACAATTTGTCTGGGTGATACAAGACTGTACAATTTGTCTGGGTGATAAAAGACTATACGATTGGTCGGGGTAATACAAGACTTTACAATTTGTCTGGGTGATACAAGACTTTACAATTTGTTTGGGTGATAAAAGACTACAATTTGTCTGGGTGATACAAGACTGTACAATTTGTCTGGGTGATACAAGACTGTACAATTTGTCTGGGTGATACAAGACTGTACGATTGGTCAGGGTGGTACAAGACTGTACAGTTTGTTTGTGCGATACATGAATGTACCAGTGCAGTTTGTGTGGGTGATAGAAGACTGTGCAGATTGTGTGGGTGATACAAGATTGTAATTTTAATGTAGGACAAAACTACATGTGCTGTAAGTGACGCAATACTGAACGTTTGTGAATTCATGTTATCAAAGTATGTCAGTGTGGTATCTGTCAGCATACTATAAGAACATATGTGAAATAATAAATATGATGTTTTGGTATTCACACCAATGACAGTGTTAGAAATTGTCCCATTAAACGTATACAATATATATTCGAAATATCAAACATAACCGTGGTGACAGTTATGAAATCCTTTTATTCCACTCTTTTGTTTCTGTTATCAAAATGACTCCAACGTTCACAGCTAAAAGATCTCGAGTTGGGTAACGTTGATGACTACTTGGGCTGCCTACTGACAAATATTCCACCAGGGCGCGTGTTGACAACACTGAAATAAGCTGGTTTGTGTTCGTCTTCTGGAAATGCTGTGTAGTTTTTGGTTCCATTGATTGATAGTACCGCTCCAAACGAAATGTCAAAGACTAAACCAAAAATGTGCCAGGCTATACATCGGACATTTACATATAGACGCAGATTTTGTAATTTATCATATCAATATGGCAATGGTTTCGTTTGAGTATCACGGCAGTTCTGACGATGATGACCGATGTATCTAGGACAATACATTACACACAAGGACATATCAAGGACATCGGGACCTAAACGTATTCTATATACCGAATATATATCAATTTCAATTTAATTTCGCTTGTCTCTATTTTACGGAGGGTTTCCTACCTCACTTCAATAAAGCCTTTTTGTGGTTCTCATTATAACATTTCGTTTGTTGTTTTCATTGACATACAGGTTGAGGCGGTATTGGAAAACGTGTATTGCCAACTTTGATTTCTAATTTCAATTTGGTTATCTGTCTAGTTATACTGTACTTACGGTATTTTCTACCTTTATTTGTTATTGTAACATGTACAGGTATCATGTGAAAACGCCATACGCATGCTGAAGATATTTTATTGGATAGTCGTGTGAGATAAGCTACACCCTACGATAACGATTGCTGGTATTATTTTTAAAATGGTATTCTTAAGTGTAATCATATTTATAATAAATTAGATCTTTTTACTAAATAATTTAATATTGTGTTTCAGCACGAGTCTAATGGAGCCCCTATGTCATTGAAAAGTAAAGCCCAACAGAACCGGAAGCGACGTGTTACGAGGATGGTGTTGGTGGTGGTGCTGCTGTTTGCCGCCTGCTGGCTTCCTATACACGTCATCACGCTTTGGATGGCGTTTGATCCAAACTTTCCATTAATAGACCCTCTGCTCATTTTCAAAATATTTTCTCATACATTATCATACGCTAATTCATGTGTGAACCCGTTTGTGTATGCATTTTTAAACGATGGGTTTCGTAAGGCATTTCAGAGGAGGTTTCCAAGTTTTAGTCGCTGGTGCAGCTGCCTGTGCCGGAACACTAAGGAATGCCAAGAAACTAGTATGATAGACAAGGCGGTGGAGGCTAAACCTGGCCTCGAGCAGTCCGAACTCCTCACTACCACACAGACACTGTGAGTCCCCTTGTACACCGGTCATTACTGGTCGTGGCACTGTTGTACACAGTTTGTTGTTCTAGAGTAAGGCAGAAATGTCACATATTTAACTAATACAGATGACAAACAATGTTTAGTATTAGTATAATGATTGAAAATCATATATATTAACCTATATCTAATAAGTATATGAATGTAATGTTGTATATGAAATGTTCACACGTATTATATAATGGCACGTTAAATCAATACGACAAATCGGCACTTAGGTATAGATATGATCATGTATTGTTGAACCATTGTATTCATCTTCATTTACAGTAAGCGTACGTGTACGTGATGGCTGCGTGTTGTCGTACAGACATCTATTACTACGATTAACCACCAGGTATGGGTAGAATCAGCTTTATTACTTCATCATATTAAACTAGACGACGCTCGTTCATGTTGAGTACACGGATCCATTGACTAACTACTTGTTCAGTTTGACGTAAAACTTGGCACAGGACAGATCTGACTGACGTTGCGACATACAATCATCGGCCTGTAGCGTATGATGTAATGGTTACATTACTATATAACACAGGTTTCATGTCACAGTTCTTCTCGGCCATTGACCTTAACCACAAAACACATAGATACATCTATAATCCGTCGACCATAGCAGTTGCGACGACGTAAAACCCCAAACAAACAGACAGACAGATAATCATTTATGTATATGCAGTATTTTGCATATATTTGTGCTATGGCTTCTGTGTTTACTGTGCTGTTGTCTGACGAATGGTGCTTGTTTTTGTAACGTCGCTGGTGGTGAACAAATACAGAATAACTAATGTAGGGTATTTTTTACAAATCGAACATTAGAAATGGCCGAGATCCTCTGAAACATGAACAATGTCACTATTTTTATCACTGGCTGAGCATTTAAATATTATGTTATGTGCAAAGTGTAAAGTCATGTCTGAACAATGTGTTAACGCAGGTTAAGGATCGCGTGATGTCTGTATCACTTGCCATAAAGCTAGGCTATACGTATTATTTCCTATCAGAATGTGACGTATTACAGACTTTCTGTAAACATAAGAAAACTAAATTATGCTAACCAACGGAACTTATTTAATGCGGTTATTTGTCTCGCTAAAGAAATGTCTTAACTTATTCCGTCTTTTCGTATTGCAGAGTTATCTTCTCTTGTGAGCAGGTATTGATTGTTACGTCATTTGTTTG
>JAUMHH010226119.1:0-11919 GCA_032359455.1 Chlamys rubida
AATTATTGGTACTTGTGATACGGTGAGAGAACAGTCCTCTAATAGTTAATTATTGGTACTTGTGATACGGTGAGAGACCAGTCCTCTAATAGTTAATTATTGGTACTTGTGATACGGTGAGAGAACAGTCCTCTAATAGTTAATTATTGGTACTTGTGATACAGTGAGAGAACAGTCCTCTAATAGTTTATTATTCGTACTTAATTAGTTGTGATTCACTCTGTACGCTTCTTGATTGTTTTCCATTTGTTTCAATGTTTCCTGTTGTTTTGTTATAATGAGCTTTAGATTGATATTGATGAACTTGAAATATATATGATATATTTTTCTTATATGAATTTCTATGACTGAAACAATAGCCTCTGAATTCACTATGATAACTTCATAAAAATTAAAGAAATATGGTAGGGGACTCATCGATCTCATTTACGCTGATACATGTGTGGGCTTTGATAATTATTTCGACTGCTACATTGATGATAATGTTATAGAACAAAGAGGTCATAACAAATGTGATAGACTCCTCTTTATAGGTGTTGTAAATTAACATTACCAAAAAACACCACGTCATGACATCGTAATTGTGTACTCCCGGATCGATGTCAAGGTGATACCTCATTATAAGAGGTCACCCGATCAGGAATTCGATAGTGCTCCATTATTTTGTGAAACATGATTAAGAGCACGAATTAATTCCAGCTGACTGTATATTAATATAATAATTTATATTGTACTATCCGCGCATAAATCGATCACGTTGATGCCAGCGCTCACAGCGTTTGTAAATGATGCTGTTCATAATCCGGTAAAGTCCAATTTGCATTAGTTTGGTGAACAACACCTTATGAGGAAAAGCTCGCTAAAATCAATAGCGTTTTTAATCTAGCTATAGATGAAAACAATGTGACATTTGAAAGCCATAGCTTTACGTGTTACGTTTCACATTATCAGTGACAATTCGTAATGGCACGTGTTCAGCTTATGACCCGACTACATCAAGGTCACTCTTATTAACATGTATATTTAAGCATTGAACTAGTGACCCTTGTTTAATTTTCCTGCAATACACAATTGTAAATTGACTATGATTGTAATATTAAAGCATCTTAATACTTCAATCTACATGTTGTTGACTTGCCACTACTGATTTATATAATGCAGTGGATTCAAAGGGAACGATAGAAAGACATTAATCCACTGTTGCACTTCGAGTCCGTAAAACGTTGGTAAACGCCTGCTCAGAACTACTTTATGATAAAAAAATATTTGTAGTTGTGTATTCAAACTCCAATTTTATTTTCATTACAATGATGAAAACAGTATGATCGTTAAAGATAAAATACACATCCGTCAGTTGACAAAAAATAGAAGGTAATACTACATGTTTTGTTTTTTATCTGTAGTTTTCTTCTCCAGTAATATATATATCACTGAAGTGGACCTGAGGTGAAACAAGCGTAACTTTTATATTTAGGAAATAGTTCTTGTTTATCAATTTATTATAAGGAGGAAATATTGTATCTGTAACATGTACATGTAGTTTAAAACAGGCTTTATACAAATAATGTCTTTCGTTTTTTAAACATTTAAAAAAGCCTTCTCATCGAGAAATACATTTGAACCCAAGTGTACAAAAATAGTTAAGCCATTAAAATGGACAGTTCATGGAGTATGAACTTTTGTTTATTTTATTACCTGTTGTCATTTTCCTATGCCTCACACATTTTCAAATTGTGACAGGCAATTAGTAGCATTAAAGTAAACTTTATATTGAACGAGAAGCACGGGCCATGCAGTATGGGATATGCATACCTATTTCTTATTATGTGACCCGCGTTCAGGCTGGAGCATACCTGGAACATACCTGAGCTACCCCGCATTCAGCTTTAGTGATATTCAAATTTGAATCTAAAATGACTACATGGGGGCGTGCGTCACACTCATGAATGACTTTTTAAGAGTATTCTGAAAATAAATATATTCTAAACCAGTGTGTGGACAGGTTCTCATTGACAACCCGCAACCAGCATGGATACGACAAAATTAAAAGTGTATTGTGCTTTAGATGTGTGAATAACAGCGACACGTCTAGAATACCTCACGGTGTGAGAAAACTTGATATTTTACATTCGTTCTCATGACTTGTATCGGGGGACGCTGCCGGGCCACACCAGGTACACGAGCTAAGTAGGCAGAGGAAATCTCAGGTAGGTAATACTTTCTTCTCTATGTCCCACGTTCACTCTCATCATGTTTATATATAACTAGGTTTTGTGGTTTTAGTAATTAATACGTTAATTGCATTTCAAAAGTAATTATCTTTTTAAATTTATACATACCTTACATTAAGTGTAAAATAGCGCGTCATCTAACGAATTTGATCATTATAATCATCAACGGGGTAGTTTGATAGATTTCATATATCATTTGTTATACTGCATTGCAATGCATGCATGTGTTTATCTATCATATGTAGAGTATGTGGGGCCACGAGTGTTGTCTGGTACCTCCATTTTGTAGGGTTGATGTTGCCTTTCCTTCTGTGTTGGTGTCTCCATATTTGCCTTTTCTGAAGGTCTATTAGTTCTGATTTTGTTCGTGTCGTTGTTACACTTGATTTTTATATTTGCAATAACACATATGATCTCCACACAATAGTCTCTTGTCAAAGATATTCGTATTTTATTGATAGTTAAATGTATACAAATCTGTAATCTTTCAAGGTTATTATTAGAAACTGCTTTACCTATATAACCTATCATTCGGTTACTTATAATGTGGAGATAGTGTCCTAAAGATCAAGGACCCCCCCAGGGAGATCATCACCTTTCCCTCTCAACAGTGACCTTTGACACTTTGAACTAGCGTATGGTTACTTTCTTGCAGTAAAACTGTGTCTGGTAAACTAATTCCTTTTGATCAAGTTATAATACATTAAATCCCATTTTATATGTTGTCGATTTAGATATATGTGTATACATATGAAAATTGAATTATAATTTTCAAATGTCCAATTTTAAAAAATCAATCAGATTCCATCAAAAATCCACGTGGATTGTTGTAAAGCAGGTTACTTGCTGAACGTGTTTATTGAATAATGATTACTTGTTTAGGGTATTCAATAACCCTTTCATTGATAAATATCTTAACATTTAAAATGCATAGCGTACCACGCCTAGTGACTGTCTCGTGTCTGCCCACTCAGGTCAAAGCAGTCACCTTACACACTGATTACTACGGAATAAAAAGTGTTCCATTCAGAACAGGTTTTCTATTTTCTATTTAATAATTTTGTTGGATTTATATATAGATAATCATTATTCCTGGCCAGCTGTAGGCATGGCAGTACATGTATACGTGCAATGTATGTTAGTAAGGGAACAGATGACCCCAAAACCCCAGCCCACTCGAGGTGAGTCCCTAGTGTGACACACCCCACCTGGGCGGAGGTAAGTGGGATGACGGTGAGCAGAAGTGGGTGGATGTTGACATAAGGTTAACAGTTTACACAGTGCCGACCCACTTTCACAAGCCCGCCATACTAAAGTGTTCGTTGTGTACAAAATGTCTGCACAGACACAATTGTTCCATTAATAGTACCAAAAGTACCGACTAGAATACACGTAGTACTGAGAGTGTTCACAATGTTCGTGTGAGGGAGGGCTAACTTAATATTCTGTTGAAGTGGCCCACTGGTGGAGGCGGGGAAGGGTAGGTGTCTTATCTAATTACCGATGGTAATGTGTTTTGTATTCACCTTTTACATACCTGAAATATAGAACACATATTTCACACATTTGGTGTTTTACCTGGGCACGACCAGTACAATGGTAATTACGTCACACGTTCTCGACATAACGCCTACAGAAAAGGTAGTTAATAGTCGATGATCCTATGATCATTTCGTGTTATTCAGACTTCCACAGGAGACTTTGAACCGGTGTTACACTTGTAGGTACACAACACTGCAGTGGAGGTTAATGTATTTCAGGTCAAATATCCGTACAATGTGAAGGTAACCTACATCACTAAATCAGTAAATCTCAGACGCAACCATACATTGAGTCTTCCCTTTGATTTCAGCTTTTTGTCTCATATTAATTAATGAAAGCTGTGAAAAAAACCAACAATATAATTTCATTAATTTGGGTTGATAGTTAAGGCAAACAGTCAACCTCAAATTCTGTGGAAGATACGGACTCTCACCAACTGCACTACGCGTTTGAAACAAGTATATTAAGTTAAATATTTAAGAAACGATGCTGTCTCTCGTTTTGTGTTAATGCCTCATCAGTATCCATTGCTGTCTGAAGTGAATTAGAGTTTCATTGGTGCCATTATGCCCTGTTGCAGTGATTATCTTTGAACTTGTGTCCCTCTAAATTTGTGCAAGAGGAATATAATATTTGAGGGTAAAATTGCTTTAAACTTATTATTTTATTATCAAATGAGCTAATCAATGTACAATATTTGTTGACATAAAATGTATTTCAATTTCAGATAAAGCCATACTGATAAGAGGACGTCTGTCAGGTAAGTAATTACTTGCATAACATCCATGCATCCTTTATTAAGTAATTACGTGTAAACAGGACATAAAAAAACAATCACAAATGTATACATTTTTTGAGACTCTTGAGGAAGACATTCAGTCATATGTTATTCATGTAATTTTAATAATTAGATACCGGTTTTATTGACGTACTTTTTGGCTGGGTTGGAAACATTTTGTGTTATACACACGTGTGAGAGTATTTGTTGGATAGGCAAGCGGCCAATGCATTCCACCAATCGATGCATGAACCTAGTTTTCATTGAATTGTTGAGATGAATTTTCCGTTCCGTTGCTGACGCTAACTTTTAAGTTCAACTAGGTTAACTCTATGTGCCTACATTGTAACGAATTATATACTAAAAACTGAGAAGGCATCAAAATGAAAGGCAAACAACAACATTGAATCGAGGATACCTCTAATCAAACGACATCCTGAGCACCAGAATCAATAAGTATGTATATCCCTCCATATAAAAAAGGTCTGTGCAGGACAATCATTTAACACATTTTCAAAAAACCAAATCAATATCCCCATGTGAAAGGCTTGGTAAACACATTTGTATATTTGCAGTGTATAGGAAGACGTCCATGGATAAATTAATTTTTGCACTGTTCCTAACATATCATGCACAGCTACATTAACCTCTTAACTTAACCACAGCAGGAACACTATTAAACTTTCTTGATACTCTAACTGCAGTGTATGTTCTTAATACATTTACAACAGCTGTAAGACTTTGTTTGTATTCTCTATGCATTGACTACAGTTTAGAACCATTGTCTAGTCTAAATGCATTGGCTAGAGTTTTAAAATTTTGCCCACATTCCTAATGCATTGAGTACAGTTTTAAAACATTGTCCACAGTCTTAATCCATTGAGTACAGTTTTAAAACATTGTCCACAGTCTTAAAGCATTGAGTACAGTTTTAAAACATTGACTACAGCCTTAAAGCATTGAGTTCAGTTTTAAAACATTGTCCACAGTCTTAAAGCATTGAGTACAGTTTAAAAACCATTTATAAAGTCTCAATGCATTGAGTAAATTTTTAAAACATGGCCTTCGAACTCAATGCATTGATAACAGTTTCAAAACATTGTATTTAGTCTCAATGCATTGAGTAAATTTTGAAATATTGTCGACAGTCTGAATGCATTGATCAACGTTTAAAAATATTCTCTACAGTCTTAATGCAATCCTGCAGTTCCTATTATTTAAGTGTTACTGTACCTGGAGTCAATAGTATTGAATACAGTGAAATCCACTGAATACATATATTGTGAGTACTGTATAGCCCTTAGATCAGTTCATGTGATGCTGGTGCTTCGTTATCACCAAAATGTTATTTTAAAAACACCTCTGGGAACTAGCAGACAACCCTTATAACTAAATACTTCTAGCTGGAATAGTAATAAAAAAATAAATAAACAACAACAAAATAGATATGTAAAAACGGTGACCTTTGTTATTATTATATAGCCTACCGCTTATATGGTGCTTTGCAAATACCCTTGTGTAGTATAGTTGGAAACTTTATATAGTTTTAGGCAGGGGATTATACTGCAATGGAGTAGAAGATTACTCGGTCAGTCACTAGTTTTACTGGGTCACAACGTCACTATGACTTTAAAAGCTCCTATGCAAATTACTTCTCCACTTTCGTTTCTTTTGTATTGCACACCGTTAAAATAATATTCTCTGAATTAACAAATGTCAGTAAGACATGAACTGATGATCTGATGCTATATGTAATGAAAACAATTATTTAAATTTGAAATTATTTGAAATAATAATCATGATCCGCTTTGGAGAGGGAAATTGTCAATCTAAGTGCTCTACAGAACACCTGCAAGAACCTTTAAATATTGCGCCGACAGTTACTGACCTTTGACCTTTGTTTCCCAACAACCTTAGATTGTGAATGATATATTTTACGGATTTATACAAATCTTACGCAATTTAATTTAATCGTCGTGTCAGTCCAGGGGAAGCAAAAACACATTACAAACGTTTATGACCTTTTGAGGAGGCTTAGTGTACGTAAATAGAGGCATATTACATTTAAACATAATTGTCCGTGTTAGCAATAAGAATGAAATGACGTGAGAAGTGGTTGTACATATCGCGCACAATCTCAGAAAATAAAAATTGAAAACCAGTAAAGGTTCAACAAGCCCCCTTAAAAGATGCAATAGTCACCCTAAATTTCAACTCCCTGGCAAGTCATATTCAAATACCCTTTATATCAAAAATCGGAATATATATATGTAATTAAAATATATTGAACTTGTACATGAGCTATTAAAAGGTACATAACCAGGTTAACGAAGTCACAATACTGCATTAAGGCTGATGTAATTATAAAAGTTGCTCACCAGATTTATAATATGTCAATCTCTTAAGCGACCCAACTGAATGTTACGAAATGACATGTTATTTGAAGATCATTTATATACCTAGGTCATGCGGGGTTTTATTTATCTTTAACTATGTGTGGAGAGGTATACCGGACTCACAAGAAGATGATTGTTGCTATGGGAAAGTACAAAAACCATAGTAAAACGTCCGCTGATTATAAACATTACTTAAACTTCATATGCAATGTCCTTTCTTAACATCCAATGTTTTTATAAAATAGCTAGAATTGTTGTAACATTATTGTACTTTTCAGCTTCAATGTTTAAAACATGTCTAGCGCATTCATATAATCACAGAATGTTATCAATTGGCACATCATCTAAAGTTCATTTATCGATCAAGGTTACTTAGCCTTTGTTTTCTTGTTTATTAATTGCTAAAATGTATTACCAGTGGATTTTACTATGATTTTAGTGGTTTCCCAAGGCAACATCTATCTTTATTTGAGGTCGGAACTCCTCAAAACAGCTAGTAGAAGAGAAATAAAGCTCTGCATGACCTAGGTATATAAATAAAATTTAAACTATGGGTCATTTCTCAGCACTCAGTTGGATCGCAAAACAGATCGACATGTTATAAGTACAGTGAGCTATTCTTATGAAGAAATCAGCCTTAATGCCTTATTTTTATGCTGATTGTTAATTGAAGTCTTTGAACATGACTTATCAGGGGGTTGACATTTTAGGTGACTACAGCATCTTTTAGGGGGCTTGTTGAACCTTAAATCGAGAAAACCTGCAGTTCCCGCATTTGTCTCTAGAACCTTTTATTTACATACCTGTTCATCATCTATCTACATGTTAGTGAATTGAAATTAATGCAGCATACTTTTTCATTCAATAAATCCCCACAACCGTGCATGCTAATCCAAACTTCTATGTTAATACACTGTTTGCACTTAATGACCACAGATCATAAAAGGTCAGGCGTTTTGATTTCAAGCTCAACTAATCCTTTACAGCAAGCAATACCGGTCAATGTGTTGTGGTATACTCTGGCCATTGGTCGAACCCAGTCCTTATCAATTCCTCGACACACAGCACTCTATGACCTTCATTGAAACCAATTATACTGGGGATTATTTTGAGGGATTGTATGCTGCATTTCGGAAGTGTGTTGAAAACGGTGATCGAAAACTGTAGTGTAACCTGGGACTAGGTTAGAAAGACAAATTAAGGTACTAAATTGTGTGCAATTATACTCCTAGGGAGTTAGAAGTTAATTAATGGTATTTGTTCGGTAATTGATATCGAGGTTGTCTATGTCCCTGCTTCATCAATTAATCATAGGTTAAATTGGTACGCAGACCCTCACTCAGCACAGTACAGGATAATGATATCTTACCTGTGTCCGTGACCCTCACTCAGCACAGTACAGGATTGTGATATCTTACCTGTGTCCGTGACCCTCACTCAGCACAGTACAGGATTGTGATATCTTACCTGTGGCCGTGACCCTCACTCAGTACAGTACAGGATTGTGATATCTTACCTGTGACCGTTTTTATCTTGTCGTACTGCAAAGGTATTGATAAAGTATCCCGTTACATAACCGAAGTGGAAGAATCGAAAGGTATGACATTCATACTTAAAAATGTACACCCCTCCCGATTCATACTAAATTTAATTACCGTAGCAAGCGCAGTTTTATATACTTTGCGTCTCTCGTGTATACGTGTGTACACACAGTAAATAATTGTGGGCTATCACTGAGATTCTTTTGATTGAATGGCACATACAAACAGGTATGTAAAAAGAAGGCATAATAGCTAATATACACATGTGTCTAGACATGTTCCAGGCCATTTATTTCTAATTTGCTGATATAAGTATCAGATACTATAATATATTTAAGTGACTAATTAAAATACCACTTTCACATTTGAAATAACTATGAAAAGTTATTGTAAACCTAAGTATAAAACGAGGGAATTTATGCACAGGAAGTGTGTGATAGGCATGGGTACACGTGTTTACCTTGAGTGAATTGATGGTGAATGTTTCACACTTCAGAATGAAATGTTTCTCTGAATTTAGTTTTTCATTTTCCATGATATTACTGGTCTGGATGTTGTTTCCTTAATGGACGTTTGGAAAGGAACTGAACACCCAAAGAGAGGTGATCATAATATTTGTTGATTTTCTAGTTTTGTCCTTTAGGATAACTATAGGGTCCCTCAGGTATCTCAGTACATACTGTTCTGAACAGCAACCAAGAAGATAGTGTCACAAGGGCTGTGCGTAGGACGGGGTTTCCTGGTTCTTGGAGTCCATTTGAGTTGGGCTCTTAGAACGCCTTACAGTGACCCAGTAAATAGCGTCACTTGGAATGAGGCACTGTTGGTTCCTTACTGCGTCCAATAAGATAGGGTCACTATGGCTGAGCTGTCATTTTTCTTCACGACGTTCTTGTGTATAGGGTCACATGGAAAAGGACCCTGATTATACCTTTCAAAATCCAAGTACATTGTGTCACTACGGGGATGTGGCCCTTTTGGTTTCTAACAATGTACCAGTATATTTGGTAACCGGGTGGTTCCTAACAGTGTACCAGCACATTCTGTTCATAAGGTAGGGTCTTTGTGTGTCCCACATAGTGTCAATACGTGGACTTATAAGGAAGGGTCTTTGTGTGTCCCATAGAGTGCCAATACGTGGACTCATAAGGTAGGGTCTTTGTGTGTCCCATAGAGTGCCAATACGTGGACTCATAAGGTAGGGTCTTTGTGTCCCACAAAGTGTCAATACGTGGACTCATAAGGTAGGGTCTTTGTGTGTCCCACAGAGTGCCAATACGTGGACTCCTAGGTAGGGTCTTTGTGTCCCACATAGTGTCAATACGTGGACTCATAAGGGTTCTGGGTCTGCTGGTTTTTCATCGTACCCGATGTCTTTTTGCAGTTACTTGCTTCTCTGCTTTTGTCATGCAATATACATTGATCTCAAAGTTTGAAGCGAAGTCAAAGAAGCAATGAAGATAGTGCGACTTATCCAGGTGTTCGAATTAGCCAGTTTTACTATGAGAGACTATATCATCCATGTAAACATTCATCAACGCACATTTAATGTAGTGTTCGAATCAAGTAGTTCAAATAACTAATTCTTAAATCTTCTTCTTTTTGACATTTGTTAATTCTCCGCTCAGTCCGTAGAAACATTAAAACAAAACTTAAAATTTTACGATCAGATGATACAAATCTTGACCTGGTTATTCTGTTTTGGTTGGTGTAAAGAAATACATACCTATGATATAAGGTAGGAACTGCATTATCTGTCTGGACGGAAATACGACGGAATGGACTTTCTTTAATGGTTATACAGATAAACGGCTCGGACTTCAGGTGTTTTTCAAGTGATTCGACACACTCGAGTTCTACTCCAGTGTGTTTAATCGATGTAATTACACTATTTTTTGTTTATTTTTATGATTTTGGCCTTTTCTGTCCCCATGCATTGAATTTTTGAAATGCTATTTCTTTATTTTAAATATTTCCCCGGTACTATTTTTAAAAAAGATATATTTGTGTTTTTAATAATGGTTTTTATGGCAATGAGTTCAAATTTTCATAAATCAGGGAAATTGTAATATTCATAAATATAGTTTTCTCGTGAAAACTATAGAGCACGAGCTTGAACAAACATACAAATACTATCAAAGGAAAAATTGTAGGCAGTGTTAATGTATCTTTAGCATAAACATTAAGAAAGTGTGTTCAAAAGTGAACTCTGTGGTTGCTAAAAGTAAAACAAATAGTCAAAAACGTGAAAAAGTTTATTGAATATTCCCATTTCATTAAATTATGCAAAGTTTCGATGGTTATCATGGTACTCATAAATGAATCATAAATAAATATTTGCATAATAATATATGGGAGGATTCTAATTTGAAAATTCAATTAAATGTTTTGCAAAATCTAGTTTGAGGTTCACGAAACCACTTGATTTAAGTGTTTCTGTCAGCTGAATCCCAATAGGAAACCCATTGCTAAAGTTAAGGACACTAGTTAAAGTAAGTAAAATCATGGTTTAAGTCCCATCTAATGTTTAGTCCATAACCATTGTCTAATTTACACAAATAAACCACTGATTCAAATAATTTCGTTTTGCTTATGTATGTGGTTTGCTGAGGTCTGTATAATAATCAAGTCCACATTTTTGTGAAATGTCAATATTTGCATTTGAATTGGTTTAGAGGCTCGTGTAAAGCTCGGCGTCAGTACAGTGATGGGCTACGGATGTGTATGGCCTGGGCTGTATTGAATCATCAAGCCATGTGTATATATACTCAAACATCAAAACACATACACTATAGTGAGATATACAATTACATTAACAGGATCATAACAATTATATTCAATCATCAAAACTATGTGGGTAATTTCAACCATGAAAATAAATACTCTATAATCGGATTTACAATTACATTAACAAAATAAAAATTTGTATTGAAGTCGATAAACCTTGATAAGAATATAAGAAAATATATTTATCATTTTTTTTTTATATATTCCTTTTCGTGCCTATACATGTAGTACATTGTATACTCATTTAGAGGAGAAGACATTATTATCACGATATACCGCCGCAAATTTCAAAATAGGGTAATCCCCATTCTAATTTATATCAGCTTTAATCACGGAAAGAAACGACAATCTGTAGATGTTTTTGTGCGATTTCTTCAAATCTTGGTCTCTCTGCCTTCGATTGGTGACGTCAAGAACATTAAAAGTGATGCGGTATTTCATTGACCTTTTGGGATCAGGCTATCGTTCTTGACGTCATTAACTATCAATTTCATAACGTGTCGGAGTCAGTCGGGGTCATTGACGTCATTAACTATCGCCATCTGGGATTCATATGCAAATGAGAAATTTGTGGAAGGTATATCGTCGTTATACCGTTGCAAATTAGTTCGATTGACCAATCAACTGCCGTGTTACATTTCAAA